>PVKA01020206.1:0-40776 GCA_004027165.1 Ctenomys sociabilis | reverse complement strand
TAACTCTCATAGAATTATGTAGAAGCAAAGCGTATCTACCCCAACTGTACTGTCCATACACACACATCATGATTCTTCCTTTCCACACCCCTTCCTTTGTCTATGACTGTCAAAGACGGGCACTCCATTGTCATTCAAATGATTTAGATGCCTGCACTCGACAACACAATCCAACACAGTCCAGCATTCCACAACAATAGTGAGTTATCTGAAGAAGTTGTCGACCATAGCCATTTATAGCTCAAAATATTATTATGGCCCTGTGTTGTATACTTCATTTTTATACTTTTCTGCTGGATGGTGAAGACCGAGATAGAGCAAGACCTACATACCAAAACATGTAGTTTTTGTTTCTGATGAGGTCATGAAGTCCCCTTAGGGTTAATGTTATAATTCTGTACCATATTCTGTAGATCCTTTGTCTGTGTCATCCATGTGGATGAGTCACGGCAAATGCTTGAACTGTTTCCTCTCTGTGAGAGCCTGAAAGTTTTCTCTCCATGTGACTCTCCCCAGGCACACTATAGAACTTTAATCTCTCCTCTGTGGCTCCATAATCTCCTTGTTCAGAAAATTTGGGGCTCAACTGAGTTTCATGATATTACAGTACAGGTTCTCCTATGTCCTGAGTCTTTGCTGACCTTGAAAGGCTAGGTCCAAAATGTTGGCTGGCCTTGTGGCTCTTGTATTTCTCCAATTTTGATCTGTGAACTTAGGTTGTTAACCATTCAGAAGAAAAGCTGAATAGTACCCTGCTGCATATGCCATTCACTTTGCCCTATCTAACTCAATTGTTTTAATTTGTTGTTGTGCATTTCTATTTGTATATCCTCATTTCACTTCTTATGCTAGGGAGACTATACGATATTTACACATGTGTGTCTGGTTTATTTCACTTGTGAGTATATATTCAAGTGGCATCCACTTCAATATAAATGCTTCAAGATTATTCTTTTTATTTATTTATTCATTTATTTTTGTTTTATTGAAGTACAAATATCAATGAGACAGTTTTAAGATACCTTGATAAGATGGATTTAATAAATTAATAAACTGCAAACTGTTTTCATAATATTTTGGTATCGTAGAAGGTACATACATGATATTATACTTACAGACATTATTATAGCAGATGTCTCTTACCAGTAAATAAAGAGAGTGTAGCGTATCTTTTCTTTTTATACCTGAATTACATCAAAGGTTCAATAATTAATATTTTCTACCTTGTTATTTTCCTACCGGTTGTCCATAGTACTAGAACCTGACATAATATCCTGTCCAACCACCATTAGCGCAAATCTTGCCTCTCATAGAATTATGTAGAAGCACAGCGTTATCTATCCCAACTGTACTGTCAATATGCACACATCATGATTCTTCCTTTCTACACCCCTTCATTTGTCTACGCCTGTCAAAGATGGGCACTCCATTGTCATTCAACTAACTTAGGTGCTTGAACTCGACAAAACAATCCAACACAGTCCAGCATTCCAAAACAATAGTGAGTTTTCTGAAGAAGTTGTTGACCATAGCCATTTACAGCTCAACTTAATATTATGGTCCTGGGTGGTATACTTCATTTTTATACTTCTTTGCTGGATGGTTAAGACCTAGATAGAGCAAGACTTATATACCAACACATGTACTTTTGTTTCTTATGAGGTCAGTGAAGTCCCCTCAGGGTTTATCTTGTACTCCTGTACCTTATTCTGTAGATCCTTTGTCTGTGTCATCCATGTGGATGAGTTATGACCAATGCTTGACCTGTTTGCTCTGAGAGAGAGCCTGAGACAAAGTTTTCTCTTCATATGACTCTCCCGAGGCACACTATAGAACTTTGATCTCTTTCCTCTGTGGCTCCATAAGCTCCTTGTTCAGAAAATTTGGAGCTCACCTGAGTTTCATGATGTTACAGAACAGGTTCTCCTATGTCCTAAGTCTTCGCTGACCTTGAAAGGCTAGGGCCAAATGTTGGCTGGCCTTGTGGCTCTTCTATTTCTCCAGTTTTGATCTGTGAACTTAGGTTGTTAACAATCCAGAAGAAAAGCTGATTAGTATCCTGCATCACATGCCATTCACTTTGCCTTATCGGACTCAAGTGATTTTAGTTATTGTTACATGTTTCCATTTGTATTTCTGTTTTTCGCTTCTTCTACTAGTGAGACTATACGATATTTACACATGTGTGTCTAGTTTATTTCACTGATGAGTATATGTTCAAGTGGCATCAACTTCAGTATAAATGCTTCAAGCTTATCATTCTTAACAGCTGAGTAATACTCCATTATATAGAAATAGCACATCTTTTTCAACCATTCCTCATGTGATGGACATCTTCGTTGTTTCCAAGATTTTGCTATCACACATTTTGCTGCTAGAAACATAGGTACACATATATCACTATGATACAATGTTTTCAGTTGCTCTGGGAAAATTTCCAGTAGGGGTATAGCTGGCTTGAATGGAATTTCTAGTCCTACTCTTTTGAGGACTCTCCACACTGATCTCCAAAATGGTTGTACCAGTTTGCATTCCCACCAGCAGTGGAGAAGTGTTCCCTTTTCCCCACAACCTCTGCAATATTTGTTGTTTGTTGATTTCTTTATGATAGCCATTCTTTCTGGAGTGAGATGATATTTGAGTGTTGCTTTCTATTTGCATTTCTCAAATGGCTAGCGATGTGGAACATTTTTTCATGTATTTATTCACTTCTTTAATTTCGGCCTCTGAGTAGTGTGTATTCACCTCAGTTGCCCATTTATGGATTGGGTCTTTAAATTTGAGGGCCCTGTTATATCTTAGTTCTTTATATATTCTAGACAGCAGCCTTTGCATGATTGCTTATTAGTGAGGATTTTTTTCAAAATTTGTGGGTTGTCTTCACTCTGTTGAGAATTTCTTTTGAACGTGCAGTAACCCCTCAAGAAGAGTTGATCCCAGTTGTTGATTCTTTCAAGTGTTTCCCATGTTAATATATGTTTGTTCATGAACTCTTTACCTACCCCTATGTCATCAAGAGTTCCTCCTACTTTCTCTTCCAGGAGATTGAGTGTTTCTGTTTTAATATTTAGATCTTTAATCCATTTTGACTTTAACTTAGTGCATGGTGATAGAGCTGGGCCAAGTTTTACTTTTCGGCATGTAGAAAGCCAGGTTTTTCAGCACCATTTGTTAAAGAGGCTATCTTTCTTCCAGTGAGTCGAGTATCAGATGTCTGAGAGTGTTCGTAGATGCTTTTGCAACTTTGAATCTATCCCATTGATCCTCAGGTCTATTTTATTGCCAATACCATGTTGATTTTATCACAGTGGCTTTGTAGTATAATTTCAAATCAGGAACAGCGATGCCTCCTGCCTTGTCTTTATTGGCCAAGATTGCCTTTGCTATTCTAGGCCGTTTGTGGTTCCAAATTTTAGAAATGAGTTCTCTAGGGCAGGGAGGTATGTTGGTGACACTTTGACAGGGATTACATTAAATCTGTACAGCAGTTTTGGGAGTATGGCCATCCTCACGATGTTGGTTCTTCCTATCCAGGAGCATGGAATATCTTTCCATTTTCTGAAATCTTCTATAATCTCTTTCCTTACGGTGCTGTAATTTTCCATGAAAAGATCTTTGACTTGCTTGGTTAAGTGAATTCCAAGGTATTTCATTTTCTGCTGTGCTATTGTAAAAGGTATTGTCTGTATTGTTTCCCTTTCGGTGTGCTTGTTAACTGTGTAAAGAAATGCTATTGACTTTTGAGTATTGATTTTGTATTCTGCTATGTTACTGAATTTCTGTATCAGTTCTAGTAGTTTTTTGGTGGAATTTTTTGGGTCTTCCAAGTAAAGTGTCATGTCGTCTGCAGATAGTGATAATTTAACTTCTGCTTTTCCTATTCTTATTCCCTTTATTTCTCCCTCTTTTCTAATGGCTGTTGCTAATGATTCCAAGACTATATTGAATAAGAGTGGTGACAGAAGACATCCTTGTCTTGTACCTGATTTAGGAGTAAAAGAGTTCAGTTTTTCCCTGTTTAGGGTTATATTAGCTTTTGGGTTGTCATAGATGGCTTTTATCAAGTTAAGGTAAAGTCCATCTATTCCAATTTTTTGTAGGACCTTGAACATGAATGAGTGTTTAGCTTTGTTAAAAGCTTTCTCTGGATCAATTGAGATGATCATATGGATTTAGATTTCACTCTATTAATATAGTGTATTACATTTATATATTTTTGAATATTGAACCATCCTTGCATCCCTGGGATGAATCCTACCTGGTCATGGTGTATGATCTTCTTGATGATTCGCTGTATTCTATTTGCCAGGATTTTATTGAGTATTTTTGCATTATGTTCGTGAGGGAGGTTGGCCTGTGGTTCTCCTTTTTGGTTGTGTCTTTCCCTGGTTTTGGAATCAGCATTATACTTGCCTCCTGAAATGATTTTGGGAGGATTGTTTCCTTTTAATTTCATTGAAGAGTTTGTGGAGTGTAGGGATTATATCTTCTATAAATTTCTTGTAGAATTCAGCTATGAATCCATCAGGACCTGGACTTTTCTTTGTCTGTAGGCTTTTTATTATGTTTCTTATTTCTTTGGATGTTACTCGCTTACTGAAAGTTGTTGTATCTTCTTGGTTCAGTTTTGGTAATTTGTAACTTTTGAAGAATCTGTCCATTTCTTCTGTGTCTTCTATTCTCTTAGCATAAAAATTCTCGAAGTAACTACTGATAATCTTTTGAATTTCTGCTGGGGCTGTGGTTATTTCACCCTTTTCATTCCTTATTGCATGCACTTGAATTTTCTCTTGCCTCTTTTTGATGACTTGGATAGAGGCTTATCAACTTTATTTAGTCTTTCAAAGATCCAACTTTTTGACTTGTGGATTCTTTGATTGTTTCTTTCATCTCAATTGAATTAATTTCTGCTCTAATCTTTATGATTTCTTCCGATCTTTGTGCTCTGGGTTTCATTTGCTCTTCTTTTTCTAGTTCTCGGAGGTGCAACATTAGGGTGCTAATGTTGTCCCATTTTGTTTTCCTAATGTGTGAGTTCATAGCTATGATTTTCCCTCTAAGAACTGCTTTCATCGCATCCCATAAATTCCGGTAAGTTGTGCTTCAATTTTCATTGAATTGTAGATATTGTTGAATTTCTTGTTTAATTTATTCTGAGACCCATTGATTGCTGAGTAGAGCGTTGTTTAGTTTCCATGAATTTAGTGGGTTTTTCTGGTTTCTTTTGTCATTTAGTTCTAGTTTCATTCCACTGTCATCAGGTAATAAGCATGGTACAATTTCTATTTTCTTGCATATACTTAGGCATGACCTCTGGACTAGTATGTGTTCTATTTTGGAAAATGAGCTGGGTGCAGCTGAAAAAAAATGTGTATTCAGCTGTGATTGGGTGGAACAGTGTATATGTCTACCAGGTCCATTTGTTCCAAGCTCTGGTTCAGTTCTGCTACTTCTTTGCTAATTTTTTGTCTGGTTGATCTATCTTTTTGAGATAAGGGTGTGTTAAGTTCTCCTGTTAAAATTGTGGTCTTAGATATTAGGTTTTTCATGTCAATTAAGACTTGTCTTACGTAGTTGGGTGCTTCTGTGCTTGGAGCATAGATATTTATAAGTGTTATCTCTTGTTCTTGAAATTTTCTCCTGAGAAATATATAGTAGCCTTATTTGTTTCCTTTGATCCTTCTTGGTTTGAAGTTGAGACTGTCTGAGAACAGAATTCCTACTCCTGCTTTTTTTCTGAGGTGCTGGGGCATGTAGTATTGTTTTCCATCCTTTGAGTTTGAACATATGAATGTCCTTTTGAGTTAAGTGTGTTTCTTGTATACAGCATAGTGTTGGATTTTCTTTCCTAACCTACCGTGCCAGTCTGTTTCTCTTAATTGGTGAATTGACTGCATTTACATTGATGGTTATAATTGAAATCTGTGGACTTATGATTGTTACGATATTTACTTGCCATTGTTTACTCCTTTTTATCCTTTATTTACTTGTTGTCCCTGTTTAGCAGGTATCTTCCATTGTCAGTAGTGGTATTCTGGTCATTGTGGTCTCTCTCTAGAGCATCTTTCAGTAGCCTGTGTAGGGTTGGCTTTGTCATCATGAAATTCTTTAGTAGTTCCTTGTCATGGAAGTATTTCACTTCTCCATCAAACTTGAAAGAGAGTTTTACAGGGTATAGTAGTCTGGGCTAAAATTTGTTTTTGTGCAGGACTTGAAGAACTCTGCTCCATGCTGTCCTTGCCTACATGGTTTGTGTAGAGAAGTTGGCTGTAATTCTGATGGGTTCTCCTTTGAATGTGATCTGATTCTTCTCTCTAGCAGCTTTCAGTATATTTTTCTACTGTTGCATTTCTGGGATCTTGACTATTATATGTCTCGGTGTGTTTTTAGTTGGGTTGAAATTACTTGGTGTTCTGTATGCATTGTTTACCTGAATGTTAATTTGTTTCCTCATATTTGGGAAATTTTCTGCGATTATTTCTCCCCATATTCTTTTTATGTCATTTGTATTGACTCCTTCATTCTCGTTGATACCAATTATTCTCACATTTTTCATCCTGGGTTCATCTTGCAGGTGATGGATTATGTTTTCCTGCATTCTCATTGTTTTTAAGAGATCCTTTCTCATGTTTTCACTAGCTGCACTGGCATCTTCTAGTTCTGAAACTCTGTTTTCCCTTTCCCTCAAATGGTTTTTAAGACTTGTGACTGATATTTTTATTTCTTCTGTATCTCTTTGACTGTTTCATGTGTTCTATTTTTTTTCTGTAATTCTCATTCACGAAATCCATCATATTTCTGATCTCCTCAATATTTTTATCCATGTCTTCTTTAGAGGTAGTTAATTGTTTCTCTGCAGTGTTTCTTCCAAGTTGGGTTTCCTCTGTGTATTTCCTGAGTTGTTTCTGTATTTCAGATGCTATGACTTCAAGGAATTCTTTTTTTTTCATAGAATTCTTTTTTGATTTGAGAAATTATTTCTGCTTTGAAAAATGTAGTATCTTGAATGATCAGAATGAAACTATTAGGCAAATGTAGAATACAATCTCTTTTTCAAGTTTAAACTATAATAATGGTATAATTTATCATCTTAATCATAAACATATGTAAAATTATGTAGTTTATACCCCAGCTCTGCAAAATATAATTCCGCAAGATCTTGCTATAATTACTGAGAAATTGTATTACTTTATAGATTCATACAATCTATGAAGATCTACAAATTATGAAAATTTCACCAGCTGAGTGCCTCAGGTTTGACCACCCTTGCAGTAGTAGCCCAATTCTATTGAATAATCTGAAATTATGTGCTGAGTTCTGATGTAAGTGTGTTGGTGGAGCTTGTTGTTTTGCTTGTTTGTATTCAGAGCAAGGTAGTAAAGAGCACAGTAACTACTTTCTGATTAAATAAATGAATATAGTGATAATAAACTGTTTTCGAGTCCGCATGATATACTTTGGGTTATATTACTGAATTTGGGGTCCTAAAAACCACAACTTTTAAAGCTTCAATATGGTTAACAATCACCTGTTTGAAAGAAGTCTCTAAGACTCACTTTCTGAAGCCTGACACAGTAGATATAGTATCAGATATAAAGGCAAGTGGAAATGGAAGTCTTTACTTTTTACAAAATCAAAGGTGATTCTGATTCAATGAATGCGATCACTTTTATATTTTGGAAAACAATCAGTATATCAAGCATGGTCCAACAATGAATTGGAAACACAACTCCAGTATATGATTTCACACATACTTATCCATTTTTTTTTCTTTTTTGCAGTACTAGGAATTGAACTCAAGTCCTTGCGCTTGCCAGACAAGTGCTTATTCTACTGAGTTATCTCCACAGTCCCCTAATTTTTATTGAGAATCTTTCCCAATACCTTCTAATAATTTAGTGTCTTAATTGATATAATCCAAGAATGTAACAGTGGTGGATTGGTTATTTTCTGCTCACTGTTCCTTACCCTCAGCTGAAGCTCTCTAGCTCTCTTTCATCTTTCTCCAAAAAAATCAATGGGGATTCTGTAAAATACAGACAGAAACTCACTGCAGAATTTCATGAAACTTCTCCAGCTCTCAAATTTCACATATTAATCTTTCATAATTGTGCACATAGGACATCTCTAGAATACTATACCAGTATTCTGCTAGGCTATAACAATTCCTCCCTTAAATTTTTGTTAATCTGATGCTAAATGTCTTCTTCCTCTTGTCTACCCCCAGCAATCTCAGGTTTATAAATAATGATATTAAGGTAGCCATGAAAACTAAAAACCTCCATATACCCATCTGCTGTTGTGATTGTCACTTACTAGGCATTTCAAGTAGAAAAACCCTGTGGGCTGTGTGCAGGTGGTGAGTAGGGCCTAGGAAAGTTTCTTTAATGAGAAGGGGAAAACAGAAATGCTAGATGGAAATTTTCTGTCTTTGGGCTGCCTTCGCTGCAGAATAATTCATATACAGTTTACTTTCATCTGCAGTTTGTATGTAAGTGCACTTTTCCTCACTCTGAGGAAACTGTGCTGATGGACTAAAAAATGTTCATATATGCAGAGTTTCCATGAGGGATTAAATAATGTTCACATGTGCAGTGTTTCCATGAGGCAGATAGGTAGGCCATTTCGTTTTGTGTACTAATTAACAGTGTGGTAAATTGCCCCAGTAGAATATTTCATAAGTAATAGTACTTTGCTGCATAATGTTCTGCTATGCTCTTGTGCTTCCATCATTATACCATTTGAGAGTCAAATGATTTAAGATTTGGAGCAGGCAGAAGTGAGACAATAGAGAAAATCTGGTGTTAGCCTCAGAAGCTTTGGATTTCTTCATTTGCTTCATTATTGATCAGTGGGATGAACTTGATCAAAACTTAAATTTGAGTGATACAAAAATTTTTAATAACGTATATAAAAGTTACCCTGCCTGTTTAGCTTTCTAAGGCCCAAATGAGATATGATGGTGATCACTGCAAAGCAGCCCAGAGCAGGACTTAAATTAACTGATGAGCTTTCCATGTTTACTTGTAAGTCTGTCCAAGGCCTACGCTCATTTTCTTGAGATGAGCAGTGAACTCATATAAGAGAATCTGTGTGAGTCACTGGGCCTTACCAAAGCCTGTAATGGTAGGTGAAAGGGTGAAACCTTATTAAAGTGACAACTGCATAATGTAAGTAATGATTAGAGTGAATGCTGTTATTTTCATACTTTTGTTGTTCAGATGAGGGAATTCAGTCAAGGAAAGCTTGCTAATAAATGTTGCCACCTTATGGGCCAAAGCGTAAGTTGACTAAGAGTCTAATTTTCTTCAACCACATATGGTCTAGTAACATTGAAGTGAGTAGTCTTTTTAAAGTTCACTCCATGAATAAGTACTTGAAATTCTTTTCAAGGTAAAATACTGCACTTTTTTCCTTAGTGAGCACAAAATATTTTAGAAATGGTTCTAAGAGACCAAAAAAGATCCAGTCATGTTTTTAGAAAACATCATTTTTGTTCACAAGTGAAAAGTACAGACTTTTTTAACTAAAGAAAAACAAGAGCTAATTAATTTTCTCCTAGCCTTAGTCCAAGGTAGTGTCCTCCATCTCATTAGTGAATACATGTACTAGTGGTACCATGAATGCAGAAAGAGATGTTTGCTCAGTAAGAGTGACCAAAAGTGTCTTGCTACCCTATTGGAATGTTGCCCTTCTTTGCTTGCTTTTATTTTGATTTTTAGAAGTAATTTTATTTATTTGTGGTTCAAAAATGTCATGAAGTCATGACAAGAATCAAGGAACTAAGCAAAAATTTAAGTTTTACTCCCACTTCAATGTACTTCCTTAGTTTCTCTTCCAGGAGACAGATATATTTATTTTTATTTTTATTTTTTTATTTTTTTCTTTGGCAGAATCGGGTGTTGAACTCAGGTTCTTGTACTTGCCAGGGAAGAGCTTATTCCACTGAGCCATCTCCCTGGCCCCAGATATTTTTATTTTTATTTCATTAAATATTGTAAAACATTTACTTCCAGAAATGGGTTCTTGCTCTGTTTCCTATGCTGACCTTGACCCATAAGTGCAAGTGACTTTCTTCTTCATCCTCCTGAGTAATAGGGCTAACATTTTGGACTAATTCACCAGAAATACTCTGTGCATGTACAATGTGCCTGTGTTACAATGTTCTTTTAAGAAAACCATGTGTGCTTATTGTCATTCCTGATTGGTAGGGCCATTACCAGAAGGCATGGTGGGAAATGACAGAACAACAAAGGCATGTCTGTCTGCATCACCCATTCAGAGAAAGGACTACATGTCTGCCCTGCCAAATTTCTCAAGGCAGCAAGCCCTTTCTTTCCCCATTAAATCATTTGACCTTCCTTTTTAAAAATAATTTTATTGAGAAACAAATAGCAATGAGACAGTTTCAAAACCGATTAGTTGGACAGTTTCAACAATTAATACATTGCATATTGTTGTCTTAATGGTTATTCATTGTACAAGATGTAGACATGATATCCTGTCTACAAACACTATTAGAACAAATCTATTCCTTGAATTAAGAGAATATAGCTGTATATCTATCCTAACTATTTTGAATGTACAGATGCAAAATGGTCACTGACTGGTGTTCTACCTTCTATTCCTGCAGATTTTTTGCTGAGAGCTCAAGACACTCCCATAGCAATGATTAAACAGCTGTGGTTGCTTTTACAGAGCCTTTTCAGCTGGTCTTTTTCCTCTCTGTACCTTTAACATATTGGTTGATAAAAACCCAGGATAGGGTGTCCTTCTTCCCAGGAACTTTAAGCCTTATATTTTAAGCCTTGTCTTACAGAGGCCAGTTGCCCTGTGACATTGGTTTCTTAGCACACCAGAAACTGCTCAGGGGGTTCAGATTGAAATTAAACAGCTATCAAGAAAGCAATTTACAGTTGTGCCTTACATATTCTGAGTAGGATTGATATAACTGATATTCTCTTCTATGTATTTAAGGACTTATGTTTTGAATCTATGGCTAAAGAAAATTAATTTGTAGATGAAAGGCAATAGCTCTTTCTATAGGGAAGGGTGATGGCCCATCATAAGTGATAGCCATCATTGGTAATAGCCAGTAACCTACCATAAAGGGCTGTTTTATAGGTGAGGGACAATGTACTCACAGGTAAAAAGGCCACATATTGGTAACAAGGAATTATCCAAGCTTATTTTTATTTTTAAAGACCTTAGAAATTTTAGATTAAGGCTATAGTTTTATTAATATTACAACTTCAAAATTACAGTTTTGCTTGTTTATTTTTTATCTGTCTTTATTTCTTTTATCCAGTGTAGAAAAGAGTTAACAGAGGAAGCCCCGATAATGCGGTTCTTAGAAGTGCCTGCTTAAGAGGCTGTCTCTTGAGTGTTGTCTGAGAACTTGAACTGTAAACAGTTTCCTACATTCATATAAACCTTCCCTGAATTATAAGAGTATTTTACTATACTTAACTGCTTGTGCAAGCAATATAATTTATGCTCAACACCTGCTTTCCTTTTAGGAATCTGGATTTTTGATACATGTTAGGCAAGGGGGTCCCAAATTTTAAAACAAAACCTTGGGTCATAATTCCTAATAAGCTCCTCTGGTAGATACAATTTCACAGTTGATGCCCTACTTTCTTGATGAAAAAGTTAAGTGTGTCATATACAACTCCACTGTGAAGGAACTCTTAGAAGCTTGAAATGAGTACATCCAGAATCTCACCCATGCAACTTTCTCATTGCTACTTTTGGTTTATGTCTTTGCTTTTTGCAAAATGCAAGACACAAACACAGAAAGTTCTGTAAATCCTACTAGAAAATCACCAAACTTGGCTGTGATTCCAAGGACCTGGCGTAGTTGAGGACTTTTTTCTTCCTCAGAAATTGTGCAACATGCTCCCTGTTCCCCTCTCCATGTTTTTCACCTAGCACATTGTCGAAAAATCAGACATTGATCAGGGCTCTGACTTTTGTACGCAGTATTCTCTTTCTGTCACCCAAATCCTTTACATTCTTCACTTTGTCTTCAGTGTTCTGGAAGGCTGACATACAGTGGTCATGTGGTTTTGTGAGTGCCTATTTTAAACTTTCTGCTGGTCTCTTGGTGAGTCCTTTTAATGTAGATAGTTTGGAAATTTTTAATTTTTTTTTGAAAAACAAGTATTAATACTTAGTTTCAAAGCTGATTAATAGGACAGTTTCAATAATTAATACATTGTATATTGTTATCTTCCTAGTGATTATCAATTATACAAGAAGCAGACAGGATATCCTGTCCAAACACTATTAGTACAAATCTTCTCATTGAGTTAAGCGAAAGTAGCTGTATAGCTATCCTAACTATTCTGTATGCACAAATACAAAATGGTCCTTCCCTTGTAGCCTCCTTTTATGTTTAGTCTTGTCAGAGATGGGTTTTCTATTGGCGTCTAAATACTATAGGTACATGAATTCAGCAAAACAACTCAACATAGTCCAGCAGCCCACAATAGTAGTGGGTTATCTGCAGAAGTTGTTGACTTGAGCCCTTCACAGCTCAGTGTGTTAATATGGCTTTACGTTTTATTTTATTTTTTAATAGGACAGTTTCAATAAATAATATATTTTACATTTTATTTTCCTAGTAGTTATCCATAGTACAAGAAGCACACAGGATATCTTGTTCAAACACTATTAGTACAAATCTTTCTTCTCATAGAATTAAGCAAAAGTAGCTGCATATCTATCCTAACTATTCTGAATATACAAATGCAAAATGGTCCTTCCTCTGTATCCCCTTTTTTTGTTTAGTCCTGTTATTTTAGACAATTTTCACAAAGTACTTTTCGATTTTTCCATCTCTTATACTTCTTTTTTGTTCTCTATCTGCATCCTCTTTGTTCAGACATTGGACCTTTTAATGTAGTCTTTGTAGTCTTACTGTTTTTCTCTGATATTTTCCATGTCTTTATCTAAGTTCATGTTAATTTCCCTTGATTTTATCTATAACATTTTTCATTTCTTCTGTAATATTTCTAATTTGTAAGAGCTCTTTTGTGTTCTTTGAGTTTTCTCTTCTTGTGCTTTCGTGGATTGAACCATTTTTTAATAACACTGTTTTTAATTCTATGAAGATATTAGTGATATGTAGCTTGAAATTATTTTCTCTCTGAAGAGTTCCTTTCTGCCAGGTACTCTATTATTACATGGTTCTTTTGGTTCCTTTCATGTTAGAGGCTTTGTTCACACATCTAATTCTTGTCTGTCTATTTATATTTAGGACTTGGACAATAAAAGCCCTGATATAGTGGATTTCACTTTAGAACTCTCAAATTGTGTTACCTGTACAAAATTTTAGTGCTTATCTAACAGCAGCCCAATTGAATGGACAGAAAATTTGTTGAGATAAGAAAGGTGATTTATTCCAAAAGCAGATATAGGAAGATAGTGCAACTGTTGTCCCATAGCCTATTTTTTCAGGAAGCTGATTCTGGGTCATTCATAAGTTTTCCAGACTGGTGGGTATCTTCTCATAGCAGGAGGGCTGATGTCCATATGATCTTTATTGCCTAGACATGAGATGACTCTCAGTCTATGAAAATCTCAAGAGCAAAGGTGTATCCTTGGGATAGTCCTGTCATCATCAATTAGTTGTGTCTTACACAAATGGTAGGTAGGATTGAAAGTAGGGTAGCTGCCCATAGACTCCCTTGCTGATGGATAACCTCTTGATAATAGCAATAAAAATTTCTGATTTAAATTAGCTTAGCTGTAGTCTCTAGCCATAAGATATCCTGGGTCTCTCTACTGGTGGAGTTGCTTTTCTTTTTGGCTGTTTAATGTCTGGAGAGGTTTCTGAAGGTCAAAGATGGTGTGGTCCTCCAAATTTCTTCAACTTTGTTTGGTAACCCCTGTCTCATTCTAAACATTATACTTTGCTCTTTTTCAAAAATACTAGGTAACTTAAATAATCATATGGAGAAAGATTTAGGGATGTGTGAGTTTTAAACAGACTGACTATTCTCTGCCACTGCCTTACTCTCTCATTATTTCCTTTTAGAGAGTAACTGGTGTTGTAAACTTTTGGGAGTTCTGTTACTCTGATTGGAAGCATAAATCTGATATTTCTCAGCTTTCCTTACTGGAAAAAGCCACTGTTGCATCACTTATTCTTTCCTAGCAGTATTGGTAGTGGAAAAGAGATTTCTTAATCACCTATTATCAGCTACCAAAATTTGTTGCTGCATTCTGTCTCATTCTCTCAATGCTGTCTTAGAGGACATTTTGGAACCATGAAAGTTAGTGTATGTGCTTAAAATATACTCTTAATCCAGAGTTTCTTATGCTTGTTTCATAAACATTCCTTGATGTCACCAGATAATCAGCAAAGTATTAGGCATGATGCAAATGTGCATAAATTAATGGTTCATTTGAGGCTTACATAACTTTCTAAGTGTAGCTTTCAAGGCATTTTGTCGAGTAGTTTTATCCTGTGGATTATGTGACCTCCATATTTGACCTTATCCCAAATAGGCACACTTATACAGCTTCCATTCTTGTCTCTAAACCTGTTTCTCTTCCAGTATTCCTTCAAAAATCCAAATTTAAACATTTCTTTAAGCCCCAGCCTAAGGCTAGTTTTCTCTTGACACATTTCAGTTGAAATTTATGAATATCTATAAAACTTCTAGTGTATGCCATAGAAATTTACACTAGGTTATAGGGTATTTGATAATTATCCTTGGAATTTTCTTTTTTTATGAGCAGAATAGATTTATTGAAGGAAAGAAAGCTCCTGTCCAAGAGAGGGACAGGAGAGGGGCCTGAGCAGGTAGTTCCCCCCAGAAGTTGTCTTTTTTAGGGACTTTTATAAAGGAAAACCACATAGTGAGGCAGGTCTAAGGTGGTGGAGAAGATGTGGGAACTTGCTTAGGTGGACAAGAGGTGGGACAAAACTATGGTCAACCAATGGGATTACAAGCACCATTGCTCAGGTAAAATTGATTAAGTTCAGGAACAAATAGGGAAGTAATTCAAGTATGGGTATGAATACAGACAGGGTCTGTTCTTGTTGGGGGTTGGGCTAGTGACTCAATAGAGCTCTTTCAAGGTGATTGACAGCTATTTAGAATATCTATCCTTGATGCCCATCCCTAGGGAAGTGTGTAGCTGTGCTTCCTGTTTTTGTCTTGATCTTCAGGTGTGGCCCTTAGGAGTGTCTGTCTCTTCCAAGTTGCAAAGTCACCATGTCTTCCTTCTTGGTTCCTTGAGGGTCTGGCCCTGTTTGCACATCTCAAGACCCAAATTTACATAGTTATAGTCATTTTATTCTCCAGCACAATGTAGCTTCATCTTTAGATATATCAGTTAACTTAGTCTCACCTTTAAGAACTAGGAACACACACAAAAAATTTCACATCCAATGACCAAAGTCAGTAACAGTTAAAAAATTTCAATGTCATTTGCTTGAGTTATGCATTCAAAATTAATGCACATATATTCATTTCTTCTTTGTCTACTTGACAGCCATATCATCAGCAAACTACTCAATTCCCTTTGCACAAGGCTTTTGATGGTAGGATGGTTTATAATAGCAATTCAAGTGACCAATAATAAGGAACTAGAGTTTTGAAATCCTACAGTTAATTTATCTGGTAAGTACTATGGATCAATAGGATATTGATATAGTAATCTAGTTTCATCTTTTAACTACATGTTAAGCTCAAACAAGGAAGATGAAGCCCGGTGTTTATAAAATGTCCATGTTATATCTAAGATGTTTGATATTCAGACAGATAGTGATGTTAAGCTCAACTGCCTATGTTATAGGGTAATAACGTCATTAAGCTTCTCTTCTGGAGGGTTAACAACTTAAGTTTGCAGACCAAAAATTAGAGAAAAAGAAAGGCTGCAAGGACAGCCAACATTTTTGTTCTAGCCTTTCAAGGTAAGTGAAGACTCAGGACATAGGAAAACCTGTACTGTATTTACTGATGAAGGGGATTATGGGACAGCAGAGGAAAGTTATCAACAATGTGCCTAAGGAGAGTCACATTCTCTGAGGCTTTCACAGAGAGAAAATTGGTCAGTCAATGGCCGTGACTCATCCACTTGGATAACACTGACAAAGGATCTACAAACTGCAGTATAGGGTTTCAGGATAAATCCTGAGGGGATTTGACTGACCTTGTCAGATATAAAAGTTACATTTCTTGTTATATAGGTCTTTCTTTAACTTGGTCTTAACTATCCAGCAGAAAAGTATAAAACCAAGGTATAAAAAGTAAGGCCATGTTAATATGTTGAGCTGTAAAAGGCTTAAGTCATCAACTCTGACATTGCCAGTCCTGAGGATAACGCATTACTATTATGGACTACTGGACTATATTGGATTACTTTGCTGAATTCACTCAACTATGATATTTAAATGGCAATGGAACACTCATCTCTGCCAAAAGTAAACGACAAAAGCGATGCAAACTAAGGGCCATTTTTATCTGTGTATACAAAATAGTTAGGATACTACTACTTTCTCTTAATTCAGTGCAAAGAAAGATTTGTACTAATAGTGTTTGTGGACAGGATATCATGTCTGTATCTTGTACTATAAATAACCAGTACAAAGACAACAATATGCAATGTATTAATTATTGAAACTGTCCTACTCATTGGTTTTGAAACTGGGTCATTGCTATTTGTTTCTCAATAAAAGTAATAAAAAAAGAAGCAAAATAGGAATTTTTACTTGTGTTTATGAGTATATGCCTTTCAACTTATTTTTTTTTTAACAAACCAGGGAAAATAGTGTATAAACTAACAAATATTTGCCTGCCATATGGAGTAAATGAAGATGATAGTATTCAGTGAAGTAGTTTTTACAGTTGAAATAATTATTTTCAAGTGAATTTTAGTAGTACTTGAACTGTACATAATTTATTTCATGGGCAACAGAATCATATTAATTCATAAACTATATTAACTTAATTCTTACTAATAACATTTATGTTGTTACTTTCAAACTGTATAGAAATTATATCATAAAAACAAGTAGACAATTTAAAATGTTCAGGAACTAAATCATGGGTAAAATAACAAAGATACAAGTAAAAAATGAGGACAAGTAAAATCTATGTGTTCCTAAATTTGCAATAAAAACAATAGTACACACTTTCCTTTTATACATATTTCTTAATTCTGTCCATTAAAGAAAGCATAGAGGCAATGACAATGGCATATCAATGAACATCCTTATCCCCAGACTGTGGTTTTCTAATATCAGCTTTTACTGGAAGAAAGCAGATCTCCTTTAAAAATTACTTCACCTAATGGTCAGAGGTTAGAAAAATAAGCAAAATCATTCTGAGACATCTTATACCAGAAAGAAAAAACTGTTTATAAAAGTTAATGATGTTATTTTAACAGTACATAGAAACACTGAAAAGGAACAGTTCCTGTTTGGGGATAAGACATAGTAACTGCAACTGATTAAAATGTAAAACATCTGAGAAATCTATGAATCATTATTAATACTAAAATATGAAGAAAGGTCCCAGAATAATATTAGACGTTACTGGGCACCCAACTGTTACTCTGAAAAATGATCAATAGAGAGAAAGGAATAATTTCATCCTATCTTTCCTGTACCAAATATTAATGTATATCTGTAATGATGAATTTTTTTGTTTGTATTTCGGACAGGGTGTACAGGGTCTCACTGTGTAGATTGGACTCATAGTGATCCTCCTGTTTACAGCCTTCCAAGTGCTGGGATCACAGGCACATGCCCCTGGGGCACCTTGAGATGGAGACTGGGACTCCATCTCAAGGTGCCCCAGGGGCTGGGCTGACACAGTAGGCCTAGGGATCAAACTCCTGGCCCCTGTGTGTGCCTAGGCAGGCAGTTTAACCCATTGACTAATTTGGCCAGCCCTTGTAATGATGAACTTGTTTATACACAAATGATAACAAAGAAAACAAAATAATAACTATCATTTGAATATTTGCATCTTTCCACAAATTTATACATTAAATTTTGAACCCCTGTGATGGCATTTGGAGGCAGGGCTTTTGGGAGATAGCCATGGATTTACTGTCCTTGTAATAGGCTTCTGTCATGTGAAGAGCAGTGAGCATGTGCTATTCTACAGGCCCGAAAGTAGGGCCTATTCAGACACTGAATCTATTGAATTTTAATCCTAAATTTTAGCTACAAGAAGTGCAGGAAATAAATTTCCATTTCTTTATAAGCACCTTAGTTTATGAAATTTTTATTATAGGATTCTAAACAGATTCAGACAGTCACAATATAAAATCCAAAATATGACATTTTTCACACTATAAATAGTGTCTAGTACTGAATTACAGACATCATAGGCAATGCAGTACTTGAATCCTGGAACATCAGAGTGTCTGCAGAAGAATACACAGAATATACACTTATGTCATTTTCTTTCTCTGCAAATACCCATGCTCACTGCTTTGGGTACTGTACTTATCTCCTGAGTTTGAAAAATGTATAATATAGAATCTAAAATTTGAATAAGTAACATGAATAAAAGAATCGAAACAATAAATGAAAGTGGAAAACTTTGTAAATTGTAGACAACCTTGAAATAATAAAATAGTTTGAAATCAACAAGAGAATGTGTTATTATGAGAGGTTGTATGCCTGAAGGAATTTGCACTGTGCACCCTAAGAGGCAGTTCAGTGAAAGGAAAAAAAATAGATCTTAACACATTCAGTTCCATGTTCTTCCCTCAAGACTGATGAACTTTCTATGGCTGTAAGGAAAGGACCAGAATGCTGACGACAGTGGGATGTCACTCGGGTGAAGCTAGTTTTATTGCTATGTACAGTCTTCTGCTTTCTGAGTGAGAAAACCTATTAGAACATCAAAATCTAAATTTCTGTGTTAGGTCAATGTAAAAAAAAATGACAAGCACAACAATTACAGCTTTTAAAAAAGTATTTTTTGCTCATTTACTTCAAAAAGTAAACCCTGTGCATAAATGTGATAAAAACAATAACTAAACAAACAGGCCATGATGGCCCCTCCCTGGGGTGTGCTGAGACAGCAATTGAGACTGGGCATGGTGGTGCACCTGTGATCCCAGCTCTCGGGAGGCTGTAAACAGGAGGATCACTACAAGTACAATCTAGTAGTGAGACCCTGAACACCCTGAAGTCCCTTCCCTAAAATACAAAAAAAGCCAAACAAACAAAGAAAAACTAAACAATCACAACCACCTTTACAAAATAATAAATATAATGGAGGTTAGATATACATCAAAAATGTCACCATTAATTATAATATAGCTCCTAGAGGTGTTTCTTGTGCCCTGCTCTCAACAAAAGATTGAGTAACATGCTGCATTTCTTTATAAGCACCTTAGTTTATGAATTTTTTGTGATAGGTTTCCCTTTGCTGTTACTGCTACATTATAAGTGCATTGTTCCCACTATGTGTTCCTCCACCTTCATTAAAAGCTAGGAAGTGAACTCTCATTATCCAAACTGTGAATGCATTATGATAAAATCTGTGACTGCCGTTATATCAGAAACCTACTTCTCAATCCAACAAAACAAAGAAATATGTTCATTATAGGGCTGAATATAGAAGGTACATGTATTCAACAGTTGTAGTTTAACTAACATATTGACTTAGTAAATAACTGGTTTGTTATAGTTTATTCTAAAAATGATCTTTTCTTTCCAACCACATCAATTGCAAACCAGAATCAAAACCCTCAAGTAAGTATTGCATTGTACTGTCATAGCAAAGTCTATTATTTATATGACATTAATTTGTTTATTTGGAGTTTAATATTTCAAACTCGGCTGTATTAAACTGACCTTATTTATTTATATTGTTTTGCCTATGAAATGCAGTTCATATTCAGCATCAGTCCATGTCTCAGTCACTCTTGTCTTGTTCCTGGGACAAATAGCTGTCACCAAAAATAAAGGAAGGATTCATTTAGCTCACAGTAACTGGAAGTTTCAGTCCATACTCGGCTGGCTTCAAGGCAGAGGGGCACATGGCAGAGAGCAGCCATTCATGGCAGCAACAAAGAGGAAGAGCAAGAGGGAGGAGCAGCAGCAGCAATGGCAAATGCGTCTCTGAGGTCTGTGTCTCTTGGTGGCCCTGTGAGGGTGACAGTCTCTTACCCTAATAAACTTGACACTTCTCTGGGAAAAAAAAGAATTCCAGCTAATAAAAAGGAGGAAATGAAGAATATTATGAACTTTTAAATTGCCAAGAAACAAAGTGATTTATTAATCCTTCTTGGTAATTAATTTAAATAAATCAATGGAAAGGAAATAGTAAGGAAATTTTAGTATGAATTGGGTATAATGTTAATAAATTATAGTTAATTTATGTTAGGGGTTAGAATGCTTGACAGTAATGTTAAATACACTTCTTAATCAGTTAAAATTCTTTTGAAGTGTTATATAAGTAAAATTATATAGTTTTTGAATTAAAATAATATTTCAAAATATGAAGATTTTCATCTATAATTTAAGATATGAAAAGGTAGAAAAAGATATATATATATATTTCTGTTGTACCACCAAGCAAAATCTAGATAATATAAAATTATGTATATTTCCTTAAGAATATCTATGAGAGATAAGTAGGAGGAAGCAGGGACTGATAGGAGAAAAGTGCTTACAAAAGCATAAAATCTATAAATATATGGAAATGAATCTAAGACTTTCTATAAAGCATTTGTTGAGAGCCATTTCAAATGCTCATGCTCCCTAAAAAGAGGTCTTCAGAGAGCAGCAGAAACAGGACCCTAAGGCAGGAGGGAGTGCCGGTGAAGCTGCAGTACTATATCAGTGGCTGCAGGACTGGCTGGCCTGGATGGTCGAGTTGAGCTAAGTAGGCTTAAATTGAACCTCTTAACCACTTACCAATCCAATTATTTAAATACAAGATGACCAAAAATGGTGTATTTTCTCATTAACGTTTAAAAATATATGGTCCCACATGCCACACAAGCCCTGCCCCCAGGGCACCCTGAACCAGTGACTGAGTGGGCGTGGAGGCGAAAGCTTGTAATCCTAGCACTGGGGAGGCTGAAAACAGGAGGATCACTACAAGTCTGAGCTGCATAGTGAGACCCTGTGCAAAATACAAACAAAACAAAATAAAATAAAATAAAACCAGGAAAATCAAACGTGACAATTTCATCAGATTTATTCAAGAATTTTTCTGGTATGGTATACAGTGTCTTAAAACATTCAATGTTCAACTCAGTGTTACAATCTGGATAGTAATATCTAGTCTCTTTCTGAATTCTTTTCAGATTATTGTCTTTGAGTAACATACTTTACTCTGTCATGGTGGCCTTTTTGTATAATTTCAATAAAATGTCCCCCAGCTAAATGTAATGGTGAAGACATCCATTATGGATGTCCTTTCTGGTGTTTCATTATCCTACAGTTTTCAATAATTTGGTCTATCAGATCTAATCTAAGTAATAAATGATTTTTGAACTCTTTGTTTTGAATACATAGCAAATGAGTCTTCTACTAAATGGTCCAAAGGTGCATAAATATTTTGTAATAATGTTTTTTCCTCACTTTTTATTTCAAGATGGCTTGTTAGACAGTTGATTCTTTCAGTACTATGCATAGATATATTATAATCAGGCCATAGAGATAGCTCAGCAGTCTAAGGACCAGCCTAAGCAAGTGTAAGGGCCTAGGTTGGATTCCTGGTACCACAAGCCTTGCTGGCCCTGTTCCCAGCTTGCCATCAAAGCTGGGTATGGTGGTGCACATCTATGATCCCAGCTCTGAGAAGACTGACACAGGAAGATCACTAGGAGTCCAAGCTGCATTGTGAGATCCTGTGCCAAATACATTTAAAAATGTATATATTATAATTTCCACTGTTGGAAAATTTTATTTGCATTTTTTTCAAGTGCTATAATTGTTGTTTTATGAATAGTTGACAATAATTAGATAACTTTATTTGTTTTTCCACTTCATAACAAAGATTTGTCTTTGATAGTCTAATATTTTTCCCTTTTTCAGGTTTTTCTTTTACAAATCTTTTGGCACTTCTTTCTTATTCACTCTCAGTATCCTAAGCATATGTGTTTTCTATTGTAAAGGAAAATCAGTGAGTTCTGGAGAAATACAAGTATTACTCCTAGTGTACTTATGAAAACACATAAAGTCAATGTGAAAAATAATTGTATTTCTATTTACTAGCAAAGACCCATTTGAAAAACTGCAGCCTACAAAAGCATACACAGCTGTAAATATCTGGGAACAAATCTAACATTTTCTTGCTAAAATGTTTTATGTATTTTTTGAGAACAAGAGTATAATATAGATGAAGAGTTATGGCATTTGTATGGATTGGAAGATTTAATATTTTTCTCTGAATAAATTACAAAGTCAATAAAATTTTAATCACCAAAAGGCTTTTGTAGAAATTTTCAAGCTGTTTCTACAATCTGAATGCTAAAAGAAATATTTCAGAAAAGCAAAAGGATGATAAAGTTGGAGAAGTTTGCATGACCTGATTTTAAGATTATAATCTTAAGGATTAATCAAGAAAATATGGTCCTGTAGTAAAGATAGAAAGATGAATGCAACAGAATAGAGTCCAAGCACAGTCATATATTTGATGATAGCATCGATGTAATTCAATGAAGAAAAATACACAGTCTCTGTAATAAATAGTATAACATCAACTGGATATCTCTGTGGGAAGAAACCCCATTAAATCTTGATGCATAAACCACACATGATACACAAAAATTATTATTCCATGTCTTGATATAAATATAGAATTTTCTGCATAAAACACAGATGGATGCTCCAAGACTTCCAATAGTGCAATACACCAATAAACCTACTGCAAGTTTTACTGTAAAAGAGAAAATATTCCAAATGCTGTAACTAAACAGAATTTAAAAGTTAAACTAGAGGTAACCAAAATTTAAGCTTTGTCTTCTTCAAGAGGACCTGTTACCAGCCTCTTGAAGCAAGTTACCAGCTTCCTGCTTCCAGGAGAAGGCTGGAATTTATCACCAGCATCCTCACAACATGAAAAAATGAACAAAAAGAAAATCAGAACTCCTCAGTTCTATCAGATAACAGGACACAATGCAACCAGATACCTTGAAACAAAGAAACAGAGAAATAAATATAATCATTATGTACCAGGAGGAGAAAATTTTACTGAAGAAATTCTTAATGGGTAATTGACCAATTATTTAATTAAAATTCAAGAAATTAAAACCAGATGAGAATAGAATTGTAGGCAAACATTCAGGAGCTCCTCTAGCTTGTCATCATGATGAGAACACTAGACTCGTTCCTGCAGGGAGAGGGGGAAGGGACCAATATTCTATTATAGTAGGCAGCACAAAACATGAATAACTTGGGAGATGATCACCAAGGTCCACAGGGACTCAGGGGCAAGGGGAAAACAAGGAAGTCCTTGAAGGAGAAGCCTATCAAATAAAACCCAGTAACAGCATGTTTAGAATGACAAATAGTATCATTTCTTGATCTGGCACTACTTATTCTGGTACAGTGAATACACCATGTTGCAAAAAACTTATCTTACCCTAAAGGAAAAAGCCAACTGTAGCAGCAGGTCCTGGGCTGAAGATAAATGCTCAGTTTAGCCATCTCCACCCAGTGCCCACCTGTCGTAACTCTCCTCCCACTAGAAGTAGGCTCCAGTGAGCAAGATGTGTGCAAGAAATGACTTCCTCAGATCAGGGACTGATCTGAGTCACCTTCAGGGCAGCTGTTGACATAGGACAGAGGGAAACAAAGGTCATGTTCCTGTGTGGGAACCTAGAACTGGATTCTAAGTGATATATGTCAGTGAGAATTGCAGAAGTTTGCAGTAGCTGTGACCAATGGGGGCAGGGGCAGACCATGGACACTCCCACAACCCCTTAAGTGCTACCAAGCCCCGTGTCCATATGAGCTCCCTTACACTGCTTTCTAAATTCTAGTAAATTCAGTGTAAAAGGGCTCTCTTTCTTGGAGGTGTAAGCACAGCTGAATTCTTAGGCTGGAAAAAGCCTCTCTGAAGCTGAATAGCTGTGAAGTAGGAACGCTGGGAGTGGAAAAGTAACCTAAATCAGTCCCAGTGGAGGCTACAAAATCCTGGGTCAGATTGAAACCCACAAAGTACAAGTGGATAAAAAAGGTACAGAAAAACTATCAGAATGATATGCAGGCATAGGGCGTAGAGCCCTTTTGACCACAGAGGACCACCCAATTTGTCAGCCAGAGAAAGGCTGCGGGAAAGGGGAACACAATTGCAAAGGGAGAACTTAGGAAGATGAGACAGGAGAAGAGGATGGAGCAACAGTAGAGCCTGAGGCAGAATCTCAACCAGCAGCTCAGTGTTGGGTGGCTACCTGTCAGTGTAAGCCTTCCACACCTGAAAACACCAGCGCTCCGGAGGATGGTGCCCTTTGTGTGTGTGTGTGTGTGTGTGTGTTCTTTTTCTTGTTTGATATCTTGAGTTACTTGCCTTTGTATATATGTGTGTATAATTATAGCTAGGTGTACACATTTGTGCTGTTGCTTTTGAAACATTCCATGTGCTAACATCACATATGCCCACATCAGAAGCTGTTTGTGGATGTTATCTAACCTTCAACACAAGACACACTCTTGCCCTCCATTCTCACCTTCTATCTATAATATCCTCACCTTTCCTCTTTTATGACTTCTCCTATCATTTTGCTTTTCCTCCTAGATTAAAAAAAATGTATGTTTACTTTTTTCCTCTCCCTTTCTATCTACTCCCCTTTTTATACATAAATTGACATTAATCTAAATACTATAGTATCCTACTATATCACATTAGGTTCCTCTCATCAAAGGTTTTTTCATGGGATGTTTGCAATTTGGGGTTTTGTTGACTGGATTCAGTCTCCTTATATTCATTTTTATAATCCAGAATCTTAAATGCTTCATTCAATGCTTCTCTGTCTTACACTCTTAAAAATATTCCCAATATCCCTTTTCTTAAACAATTTAGTTGTCTTTTTTCTCAGAGTAAGAACGGGGACTTACATTTATTAGCAATCATATATGGGTGATAACTATGGTGTATGCTTTCACAGTGCTTTACATTGGCATATTGGCTTTTCCCTTACCAAAGGTCATTGCTCACACCTCCTAGCACAGTGTGTAAATTGAGTGCAATCTCTGTAAAGACTGTTCTACTTTCTACTTATAAATCCCTTCTTTGACTCTTTGCTTCTCTCTTCACACTTATCCTCTCCAACCCCTGTTCCTGCTCCCTTCTTTACTAGTATAAAAATATCCTGTGAACCAAAACTTTGTTTGACTGCTTTTATTGCTCTTTAGACTCCTATTTTTCTCAATTTCTCTTCTTTTAGGTATTTTTTAAAATTCTTTTCATTCTCTCATCATCTCTTATTTCCCATCTCTTTCTCTATGATTACTAATTCTTTGATACCTGGGTTTTTGAAAAAGGAGAAAATGTACTGAATAAATTCATATCTATCTATCTATCTATCTATCTATCTGTCTGTCTGTCTGTCTGTCTGTCTGTCTGTCTGTCTGTCTGTCTATCTGTCTATCTATCTATCTATCTATCTATCTATCTATCTATCTATCTATCTATCTATCTATTGTATTTTAGTGCAGCGACTACAGGGTCTCACTACACAGATTAGACTCATAGTGATCCTGCTGTTTTTAGCCTCCCAAGTCCTGGGATTATAGGTGTGTGCTATGATGTCCAGCCTCTAAAGTATATATTGGTATATATATTCAATATGAAAATACACATGAATAATGAAAAACAAGGTAATATGAAACCTTAAAATATTTATAACTTCCCAAAAGCTGATTTGATGGGCATAGATGTGATACAAGTTTCAGGAAAAGAATTGAAAAAGTGGTTAAAATTCTTGAAAACATCATAGAAAGACAAAGAGCAAACTATATAGGATACTCGATGGGTTCAAAGAGAATGTAAATAAGCAGATAATAGGTTTAATTAATAAGATGTTCAATGAACTTAAAGATAATACAAAAAATGTGAATTAAAGAAAACAAGGTAAAAGCAAATTTGCTTTATACTGAAAGCTGGAGGCAAGTGTAACATTTTTATAACAAAGTTTTTATTTTTTATGTGTCATTAGCATAAATGTATGTTAGTAAAGAAATCTCCTGGTTCAAAAACTTAGAATTATGCACATTTCCACATGTTTATTTAAAATTTTATATTTTTAGAATAGTGGTTACCAATAGTGTGGACGGTTCACATCAATTCGTTTTGTTACCATCCAAAACCAATTTAGTAAAAAAATAAGGCCAGAAAAGATATGAATGATTATTTTAGTAAAGAATTTGGAGTTATGAAAGAATAATCAAAAACAAGTCCAGAAATAATACAACATACTTGAAAGCCATGGCAATTGACATAATCAATCAGGAGTATTTCAGGACTATTGGCAAGAATGACATAATACATAATTTTTTCAGTACATTAAAACAACAGGACATTATGAAAAGCTGATTCAAGAGCTCCTAGAATATTCTAAAGGAACTAACCTAACAATAATTACAATCAAAGAAGGAATGGAGAGAGATACTAATGGCATAAAAATTATTCAGCAAAATCATTGCCCAAAACTTTCCAAACCTAGCAATTGAAATGGATATCCAAGTAAACATCTACCAGTACACATGATCAGAAAACAACATCGTAACAGATCACCGTTAAAATTTCAGAAATTCAGAACAAAGAGAAAATATTGCAAAGTCACAAGAAAACACAAAATAACTTTTAAAGGCAAGCTTCTGAAAATAACAGCTTTGTTAACACAAAGCTTAAAGAGCAAGAGAAATTGAAATGAAGTTTTTCAAGTCCTAGAAAAAATTACCAACACAGATTACTGCAAAATTATATTTCAAAATTTATGGAAATCCAGGTATGGTGACATATAGTTGTAGCACCAGCCCTTGGGAGGCTGAGACAACAAGATTGCCTAAACTACATAATGAGACCCTCAAAAACAAATAAACAAACAAGCAAACAAAAAACAAAAAAACTAAAAAAATGTTGGATAAATAAAACATTTTACAACAAAGAAAATCTAAAGAAATTCATGACTTTTTAAATTGACATTTCAGGAAACACTTGCAGGCATTCTAAACAAACAGTGAGACCTCTCTCATTAAAGACCAAAGGAAAGAATACACTGAACAAAAGGAAAATTGAAGGAATCAGAACTAGACTAACATCAGTAACAATGCTCAATGTAATCGGTATTAACTTCCCCATCAAAAGACAATGGCAGACTGAATCAAACAACAAAACTCAATTATACATTGCATGCACAAGGCACAATTCACTCACAGAAACACTTAGACTGAAAGTAAAATTATGAAAAAATGATGTTTCATTAAATCTGAGCTTGAAAACAAACAGGAAAAACCATATTTACTTCAGACAAAGTAAATTTCATAACAAAGCTAATTCAAAGAGGCAAAAAAGATCACTGCATATTAGTAAAAGGAACAGTTTGCCAGGAAGAGATAACAATTGTAAATACATATGCACTGAGTCATGGCACACTCAGTTTCATAAAAGCGATACTTCATAACACATAGGACAGATAGATATCAATACAATCATTGTGTATGATGCTGACACCTGACTCACAAATATACACATCAAAAACACAAACACTCAACAAAAGGTCTGAGTAAAACAACACCATTAAACGATATCTATATTGTTCATCCAACAGCTACAGAATGCACATTCTTCTTAGCTGCTCATGGAGCTTCACCTGTAATAGACCATAACTTGGGCCATAAATCATGCTTAAATGAGTGCAAAAGCCTGACAGACTCTCTTATATCCATCAAATCACAATATAGTAAAGTTGAAAAATCAATAGCAAAGGAAATCATAGATGTCACAAAAAAAAGATTAATTCATATATCCCCAAATAGTAAATAGGTCACAGAAAAAATGAAGAAGTACGTACAATCAAATGGCAAGGGCAGTGCAATACATCAAAACCTGTGGAAATCATAAAAATAGTTATAAGAGAAAAGCTTTAGCTGTGGGTGTCTAAATTAGAAAAACAGAGCATCATAAAACACATCATATATTGATGCCTGTCAAGGTCTTAGAAAAGCAGCAATCCAAATTCAAAACTTGTACAAGGAGAGAAGTTAAATATTAATGTGTAAATCAGTGAAATTTAGAGTAAAAATACAAAGTCTCAAGTAATTAAAGAATTGCTTCTTTGAAATGATAAATATAATCATTGAAACTTTATCCAAATTTATTTACTTATTTATTTATTTATTTGCAGAACTAGGGATTGAACTCAGGTTCTTACACTTTTCAGGGAAGCCCTTACTCCACTGAGCCATCCCCCTAGCCCCTATTTTATTTATTTGTTTATTTATGCGTTTATGTATTTATTTATTGGTGAAACTGGGCATTGAACTCTGGCCTTTGCACTTGCCAGGGAACTTATTCCACTGAGCCATCTCTCCAGCCCTATCCAAATTATTAAAGGAAAGAAATAAAAACTCTTATCAATAGAACTAGAAACAAAGGACACAAAGCCACAAGAGACAGTACTTCAGTCTAGATGACTACAAAAATTATTTTAAAAAGTTATATTCTAATAAACAAGAGATTCTTGAAGTAGATAAGTTTTAGATGTGCATGACTTATGAAAATTGTACCAAAATGATAAAAACCTTTAATATATTGGTAATAGGCAATATAATTGAAGCAGCAATGAAGTCTATAAGCTAAGAAAAACCCAAGAAATAATAAAAATGACCCTACTGAGAATACCAGAACTTTAGAGAACTAATGACAATAATTAAACTGTTCCATATGATGGAAAGGATAAAAACACTTCTTTGAAGACTGAATTACCCAGAAATCAGCACAAGGACTAAGCAAGTAAACTTCTAGCTTTTATCTAGTGAACTTAGATGCAAAAATATTCAACTAGATGCTTGCAAAGATGGTGCAACAAGTCGTGAAGAAGACCATAAACTGTCAACAAGTCATATCATCCTCGGGAAGCAAAGATAGTACAACATATATAAAACAGTAAATGTGATTCATCATATAATTATGAATAAAAATTGGATAATCATCTTAATAGATGAAGAAAATCTTTGGATAAAGTCAAATATCTATACAAAGCACTATGATTAAAAAAAAAAGTGTAGAAGGCTGATGCTTCAAATTGATAAAAACAATTTGTGAGAAGCCCACAGTCATCATATGACATGGAGGAAAACTGAAAGATTTCTTTCTAAATCAGGAACAAGACAAAGAAGTACATTCTTCACACTCCTGTTCAATATAGCCCTCAAAACTTTAGCCAGAGCAATGAAACCAGAGAGAAACTTCAATAAATAAAAAGGAGGTCAAAATATTTTTACTTGTAGATCACTTAATCTTTCACATAGAACACTCCAAAAATCTCCATAATAACATACTTAGAGTGAATCAACAAATTCACCAAATTGATAGCACACAGGATCTATGCATAACAATCAGCGGTGTCCTTGCATGCCAGTAATGAACCTACTGAGAAAGAAATCAGGAAATAATCCCATTCACAATCATTTCAAAGAAAATTTGAAACATGAACACATCGTGTTTGACCTAGAAGACCAAAGACTCTATAAGGAAGCATTCTAAAGACAACAATTGAAGCAGATGTTAGAAAATGGAAAGGAATCAATATTGTCCAAGTGGTCATATTACTAAAACTGATATAGATTTAGTGCACTTCCAATTCAAATAGCAAGAACATTCATCATGGTACTAGGAAATCAATAATAAAATTTATATTGAACTATAAAAAATGAGGAATAATTAAAGAAATCCTGAGCAACATGAGCAAAGTAGGAAGCATTAGAATCCTTGATTTTGATTTATACTATGAAGCTATTGTAATAAAAATAACATGACAGTGAAAAATTTGGCATACTGACCAATGGAGCATAATAGAAGACACAGAACCACCCCATGCACCTTTAGATATATGAGCCATGACAATGACACTAAAAACACACACCCAAGAAAGAATATAGTCTCTTACAAATGATGATGTGAATACTGGTTATCTGCATAGACAAAAATACATAAAACAAGACCCAAATCTCTCACACTCTTAAAATAAAATATGCATCAAAGACATATAAAAAAGAAATCATAAATTTACTGCACGTTAACTCTGGAAGAACTCTGGAAGACAGAAGAATAGGTAAAATTCTTGGAGAGAACCTAATCCCATAAGAAATGATTCCAACAATCAGCAAGTTGAGGGGAGGGCCTGCCAAATAGTTCAGTGAATTAAAGTGCCTGTAAGCAGACACAGGGGCCAGGGGTTCCATCCCCAGGCCTGGCATGCCAGAGCTCCCTCCCCTGGGGCGTGCTGAGACAGCAATTGAGGATGGGCATGGTGGTTCATGCCTGTAATCTTAGCTCTTGGGAGGCTGCAAACAGGTGGATCCCTATGAGTCCGATCTAGTAGTGAGACTAGAGCACCCTGTAGAACCTTCCCTAAACTACAGAAAAATAAAATAAAATGAAAATCAACAAATGGGAATGTATCAAATTTAAAAGCTTCTATACAGAAAAGGAAATAAAATCTAAAGAAGATTAAGACAATCTAAAGAATGGGAAAATTGCCAGCTATTCCTTTGATAGAGGGCTAGTATCTAGACTATATAAATAACTAAAACAATTAGATCCCCCAAAATAAAATACCCAATCAAAAAATGAGCAATTGAAATGAATAAACACTTCTCCAAAAGCAAAACACAAATAACAAGTTTGTCATGAAAAAATCTCAGCATATTTGGCTATTAGACAAACTTAAATCAAAACACCAAGATTCCATTTTTAGTCCAGTAAGAAGAGATATCGTTAAATATTCCAAAAACAATATGATGAGGATGTTGGGGGAATGAACGCACTGGTAATGGGAATGTAAATTAGCACAAGCTCTGCAGCTTGGGGATTTCTTAAAAGGCTAAAAGTGAAATTCCTTTTGCCCCAGGGTGACTTCCCCAAAGAACTAATGTCATCACTGTAGTGATATATGTATACCTATCATCTACACCACAGCAATTTTGGAAACAGCCTGGATGTCCATCAACAGATGAATTTAAGAAAAGAATTTGAAATCTGAAAATAATGTGGTATCACTCACCCGTAAAGAGGGATAAATATGAGTTATTGATGAGATGGATCTTGAGATTCTAACGTGAGGTAAAATATAAAGCATCTGACACAGAAAATTAAATATTGCATAGTTTCTTTTATATGAGAAACCAAAAATCTAAATAATTTAAAGAGCAAACTAAAGAAGAAATAATAGGAAAAAGGGGGGTAGATTTTTTTAGAGGTGAAGAAAGGGATTTGGAGAAGAGGTATGGATGGGGATAAAAATTACTATCTATCTATCTATCTATCTGTCTGTCTGTCTGTCTGTCTGTCTGTCTGTCTGTCTGTCTATCTATCTGTCTGTCTGTCTATCTATTATCTGAATCCCCCAAAATAAATATAATTATTATTTATCAATACACATATAACAAAGTTTTATAAAATACAATGCTTGGGCTTTTCTTCTCTTTTTAAATGAGTGTATATTCGCTCATAGTGAGGAACTGTACCATAGGAACTGGCATGCCTGTGCATGTGACATCTGGACCCTTTCTACATCCTCTTCCTCTCCTCCAGCCAACACCACAAACCAGCCAACTTGTATTTTGTTGGTGCCTAATCCATGTGGAGAAAAGGAAATACTAAAGTACAGGTTCTACTTAATAATGAAACAAAGACCCTGATAGGGAGAAGACACCTAGATTACCACAGTTTAATCAATGCCCTGTTGTCCCCTAAAGTGAAAATTTTGTATGCTTCCCTATGGTCCCTTGTTAGAAATGTGTGCAGTGTCTCCTCATCTTAACTTATGATTGGCATGAAGACAAAGCGAGCACGCCACGAGGTGGGGGTGGGGTGCTTTGACGGCACCACGTGTGAGAATGTGCACCAGTTCCTTAGAACACAAAGAAAGCCTCAAAATATCCTATTCGTGGCCCATGGAAAATTATAGCTCCTAGTCCACCCTACTGAAGCCTCTAAAAGTTAGTTTCACTCTTCTGTTAATGAGAAAGTCTGATTTTCCTAGGAGAGTTTTGTGTGCCTTTAGATTATCTTTCACCCTGATTGATGTCACTTTCCCATTTCACTCTCCTCAGCTAAAGCTTTTACTTGTGTATTTGTGTTATTGCCTCATTTTCAATGTCCATCACCACTGAAGCAAGTTTCCCCATGCATCCTGCATAATGCTAGGGAAGCATCTCCCGTAAGCATGAAGGAAGGTGAAAAGGGTCTATGGAGGTCTCAGTCTAGAGAGACAGGCTCGGATTTGGAATTTGGAAGGAAATAAAACACCAGATAAATACTTATGACAAACTGTAGTATACCAATTAGTGAACTGTTATTCACAATCAAAAGAAATAAATTGCTAAAATATAGAAAGTTATGAAGGACACTTGGATGGATGTGAAGAAAGAAAAACAGTCAATCTCAGAAGGCTATGTACTTTATGATTCTAATTTTGATATTCTAGAGAGTGCAAAACTTTACAGGAATTAATAAGGGCAGTAGTTCCCACGCTTAAGGGAGGCGATGCAATGGAGAGAAATGTGAAGCATACAGAGCAAATTTAGTCGCAAGTCTCCTGGGAGATCGAGGAAGAAGGGCCACAAGGTCATGCCCATTCTGGGCAACTTAGCAGTCCTGTTTCAAAATAAATTTAAAATGGGGCTGGAATATAGCTCAGTGTGAAGGCCATAAATTCTCTTCCCATTAACATAAGCAGAAAAAAGAAAAAAATAGTTAATATGTAATCCAATTAAAATTGGGCAGATGTCTTAGAATCCTTACCATGGATTTTTTACGAATCTTTACCAAGTCATGTTTTGGCTAGACCATACTTTAAAAATGCAAATGCATATTATTCATCAAAGAAATGCTAATTTAAGTTACAATGAGTATCATTAAACAACACTAAAAGGCTAAAATTCAAAGCTTTGTGCCTGCTGGTTTGCTCAGTTGTTTGTTTGGACAAACCCAATCAGGCACAGGGGATCATGGTTTGATCCTCAGACCTGGCCTTTAGGCAGCCTGAGCCAGCCAAAAACCAAACAAACAAACAAAACAAAACAATCCATCGTGGTTTTCCTCTATAAAAGTCCCTGGAAGAGACAGCTTCCCGGGGACTACCTGCTAGGGACCCTCTTTGTCCCTCTGTAGGACAAGAAATTTCTTTTCTCCAATAAATATATTCTGTTCATAACCTCAAGGATAGTGCCAGAGTTTGCAAGGATGTGGAATAACTGGATCCCCTATGTACTGGAGGAAGTAAAAAGAGGCAATAACCATGTTAGTCACTTTCAACTAATCACACACCTTTCTTAGAATTTATCAACTTTATTCCTCTGTAGGATGTTCCCAGTTAACTAATTCTTATTTCTACAAAAACATGTATCCAGGAATGTTGAGTGCAGTTTTATTTATAATAGCTAAACTTTGGGAAAAACCCAAAATGTCTATCAGAACATAAAGGGAGAAACAAACTAACATAACATGTTATTTTCATATAATGGAAAACTATTCCAAATAAAAAGGGTGAGCTATTGTTATAGACAGAGAAAAAAAATTAAAGTTATGCTCAGCAAAGCAAACAGGAGTATATCACTATACTATTCAGGCACAGGCAAAATTTATCCAGGAAGATAGAAATCAGAAGAGTGATTGCCTGTGGGAGTCAAGGATATACTTTTTGTAAATAAAATTTTATTGGAACACAGCCACTGTCATTTGTTTATATATTGCCTGTGGCTGCATTCACACCACTACAGCACAGTTAAACACTTCCTGACAGGGACCATATGGTCTGTAAAGGAAATGTTTACTACCTGACCCTTCGCAGAAAATGCGCGCTGACCGGAGTGTAACTGACTAGGACTACCAAAGTGTTGCTCCTTGGAGAACCTGGGCAGATCCATGGAGATTCATTTAGTTTTTCTCTCTACCTTGAAAAGGTTGGTTGAGAATTTCAGACTGAACTATAAAATATGAGAACTAAGAACTGTAGAATATTTTCCTTGTTAGGCTATTCCTTCTGCTTGAACAGTTTGCTAGAAAAAAAATGTAGCTTCTATGCTGGAAAAATAAAGGTGCTAACTACAGAATCTCTATTTTTTGTTGTTATTTATTTATTTAACTGTAAATTCCTTTACTGTCATTTCCCTACTATCTTCACCCCAAGACTATGGAATGTCTAGCTTTTATTCCCTTGCCATTTTTCCAAAGGCACTATTTCCTTTGCAAACACTTGAGGGAAGCAGGATTTCAGACTGGGCCTACCACTGGGCTCTCTCTCCACTAGTCTGGAGCCAGCAAGGGGAGGGTCCAGGTGGTGATGGATAAACACATGGATGGTGGAAACCTGAGGGTGATACTAAGAGCCCTGCTCCTCCAGCTTTGGCTCTGGGTATGGAAGAAGCAGAGGCATTACTGACCTGGGCCAGCTGAGTAGTAACCCTTGCTGGGGCAGCCCAATAAAGGTTGTGGACACTGAACAGAGCTGGTGCCTGGTATGTCAAGGCCATTGTGAATGTTGCAAGCTTCAATCTAGACTAACCAAGGCTGTCTGGCGCCGCTCCTGTACCGCGGAAGAAGACACTCAGACACTCATACGCAGGGTTCAGCAAGCCTTTATCGAGTGGGATGCAAGCCTCTACATGTGTCCGCTATCCGCGGCTCCTACCGTGCAAGCATGTGCAACTTCCTTATGCAACAGGTTATATAGTATACACAACCCAATCAGGGGGAGCCATGCAGCACCCGCGGATAGGCCCTCGGCGACAGGGTGATTTATCATAACTAAATAAGGCGATGAGTTGTACAAAAACAAGAATCAGGAAGCAGGATATGGGCGCCATCTTTGCAGACACGATGGGCGGGGGAGCGAGGAGCGGGCGCCATCTTGGCTGGGCTCCCAACACAAGGCTCCCTATCAAGCAGAGAGAACAGGGTGGGCATTCTGGGACAGGGCAGCCCCTGCACTGAGCACACACAGGCTGTGCCAGGACAGCAGCCAGCCTGGGGCAGGACAACCAGCTCCTGAGGATGGTTGATGCACACTCAAGATACCCCTGAAAGAGATCCCAGAGCAGCCCCAGGGAAGGCCGGGACTCAGAGGCTACCACCCCAGTAGAATAGAATGGTTCAAGGTGCACACTGGGGACAGGTAGAGGGTGGCAGTAGGGCCAACGGCATTACCATATTGTGGGTTTAAATGAGCAAGTAGTAGGTATGCAGCTGTCACCATAAGGAGCTCTGTGTTCCCCACTGGACAGACCCTGGGTATGTGGAACCTGAAGACGTACATGGAGGGGCCCAGTTGTGGGCTGTGAGGACACTGGTGAAGCCCAATGATTACTCCTCAGGAAGTGCTCCCCCTCACTGCTGTGGGCCCCTGGAAAGATGTGGGGGTCCGCAGAGTCTTGTCAGAGGAGATAAGTGGTAGACTTGGCATCACATCCTGCCCACTGTACTCCAAGCCCGCCTGAACTGGGTTGCTCTGTCTGGCCATATTTGGCTGCTGGGGCCAGTGTGCCTCCTCTTGAGGGTACCCTAGCAGGCACTTGATGCTGCAGCCCTCACTGGGCCATGGCAGAGGGCTGGGTGTCCTGTAGGGCCAGCTGTGCAGTCCAGAGAGACATGAGTGCTTGCCAAAGGCTTTGCACGTGTCCCAGTTCTGCCAGCACAGGTACAGGGAGATATGCAGATGCAGCAGGAAAAGGCATTATATATATATAATATATATATTTATGTATATATTTCATGTACTATACATTATATGTATACTTAACTATTCATAAATATTAATACATTACCTAGGGTCATAGGAACAGAGGAAGAATTCAAATGTCCATCAGCACAAGAAGAACAAGAGAATATAGCTTTTTGATCAGCCCATGAAGCTGGAATCTATGGAACGAGCATTGATAATGAGTGCCAGCCTGGCAGCTCGCTAGACAGCTGCTGTAGGCACTGAAAAGCTGGAGACCACAAATAATAGCATCAGAAAAAGAAACACAAGCTCAAAGGGAATGAAGTTTAAATGTAGCAGATTTCCTTTCTTCTCCTTCGTTCCAGCCAAGCCCACTGGATGATGCCACTCACAATGCAGTCAGGTCTCCCTGATTGTATTGGTCCAAATGTCAGTCACAGGGAAACACCCACAAGTAGGCTATCCTAATCTGCTAGAAATTTCCTAGAATAATCAAGATAACATAGCAGCACCAGTGGTCACACTCAGGGTTGACGCAATTATGGTAAGTCCAATTTGAATCGTGCTTTTAGGGGACTAGTGTTCTTCATCTGTACAGTGGAATCTGAAGTCGGCATTTGTCAGATGTGAAAAGCAAGATCTTCTTTGATGCTATTAGACAACTAACTGAATTTGTAGCGCTGATTAAAGGAAAATGTACATACAGGAAAGGGAATTGCATGAATACACACATGCATATGTATGTGTGATTGTTTGTGTGAATGAGGGAGTTGGAGTCTTGCATGCATCAAGAGTATGATGCAAGGAGACAAGAAGAAGAATGAGGTAGAAGATTAGTAAAAACTGATTTCTCCAGTTTTTCTCCTGTATGGGAAGGATTAGTTGTTACAAATTCTAATTTCTGACTGGAAAAAATACTATAAAGCCATGACCTTAACTATAACCAACACATATATACATCAGAGAAAAATATGCTGTTGTGAATGATTTGGATATTATAAAAGATAAGGCATCAAAGGAGTGAAATTTGGTTTTATATGCCAATCTCTGTCTAAAAAACAGTAACTGCTAATAATGTATGTTTAAGATATGACATTATTTTCCATCTTCCTTGATTTGCCTTAATTCAGCACCAACTATGATGTTATACGGTACTAAATTTGTCAGATACTTGTTAAAGTTTTGAAGAATTACTAGAAATTAAAATGGACTGTTTCTTTTTAAAAAAGTAGGTTTACTTTTTTTTTTTTGTTGTTGCTGAAGTAGTAACTACTTTATTCATTTGGTGAAAAAAAAACCATTGGCTTAGTACAAAGAAAACGCTAATAGACACAATTCCTTCTTTGTTCTCCTTTTTGAAAATTTAATTTCATTTGAATCCCCAAACCCTTTTCCAGCCAGAGCCCAGGCCCAGCATGTGTGTGAGACCATCCACACAATTGCCTGAACCTCCTCTATCAGACAGGCTTGGTATGGAAACCTGAAGCAAAATTCCCTGCAGAAAGGCTAGGGGTCAGGCCAACCCAGCTAATCCAGGACCTGAACATCTTGCCAGAGGCCCTAAGGGGGTTCACTTCCATGAGCTGTACCAGAAAAAAGCTAAGCATAACAGCCAGACTTAAGCCAGGCACATCTGGACAAGTTTAAATATGCTAGATCCAGATAGTGTAAACTAAAACATGTTGCCAGAACCAGATCTATGAAAGCATCCTCTCTCTTTCTCTGTTGGTTGAGAGGGAGGCAATAGATAACTTGAGTGAATCAGTCTGCGTGAAAGACCCCATGCACATCAAGGGGAGGTGATCAGACAGAATTTAGGGTACTAATTTAAATACAGATTCCCAATTTAATATCAGCTTAGCTACACAAACATAATGTTTTCTCTTATGGCTTAAAATACAAATCAAATAATTACAAAAGTTTGTCAACTGCTAAATATTACTACCAATTTTTAGTGTTCCTAATTGTAGTTCTGTAAATACAAAATTATAACTTCCTTAACCACATAATGTCTCTTAGTTAAGAATTTTGGAAGATGTTAAGGTATTAACTGCACCAATGCTCGAAACCAAAGGTCAGAGGAAAGTGCTATACAAAAATGACAAAGACAAGGAGCAAAATGCATTCTCAGGTCCAAACCCACCCAGAACAAATGAAGGAGAAAATAGCATAGAAGAAATTAGAAATCACATGCCTGAAATCTCTGAATTAATAGTGTCCGAGACAAAGAAACAACTGCAGACATATAGAGGAAATCAGAAAGAAAATAATCTCTGAAGTAAAAAAAAAAAAGATAACTATAATGAAAGAAGTACTAAATGCTTCTAAAGAAGACACATAAAAATAGAGAAAAATAGAAAAATGATGGAATGCTTGAATGAGCAATATAGGAAAGAAATAGAATGCATGAGGCAGATTCAAAGAAACACACAGGAAATTAAAAACTCAATCAAAAGCCAGAAAAAAAGGTTTGAATGAAATTGAAGATAAGAGTTTCAGATGCTGAAGACACCATTGCAGATAGTGAAAAGGTAAGAAAAGATCTCTTGAAAACAACTAGGATGCAGGAAAAAAAAATATCACATTTGCAAGATGACGCTATGATGAATGATGAAAGACACTATAGGCATTAATGAAAAAGAGTCAATACAAATGATATAAAAAGAATATGGCCAGAAGTAATAGCAGAAAACTTCAAAAATAAGGGGAAATAATCTGACATTCAGTAACCGAAGCATATAGAACTCCAAAAAACATCAACCCAATTAAAAACACAGAGACACACAATAATCAAGATCTCAAAAGTTAAGCACAAGAACAATATAATAAAAGTCTCTAGAGAAAAGAAACAGATCACATTTAAAGGAAAATCCATTAGAATAATGGCACATTTCTCTTCACAAATGTACTTCAAGTCCTCTATGAAAACAAATTCTAGCCCAGACTGCCAAACCCTGAAAAATTCTCTTTCAAGTTGGATGAGAAGTGAAATGCTTCCATGACAAAGAACAACTAAAGAATTTCATGATGACAAAGCTAACCCTGCACAAACTACTAAAAGATATTCTAGAGAGGGAACAAAATTACCACAACTCCATGAATGAAATCAGAAAGAATCCACCAAATAGGGCAAACAATTAAACACAGGAGAAAAAAGGGTATAGAACAGTATGTAAATAATATGTCAAATATAAGTCAATACATATCAATTATAACTGTCATTGTAAAAGGGAAAAATTCACCAATTAAAAGAAATAGACTGGCACAGTGGATTAGAAAGCAAAACCCACAAATATGCAGTATACAAGAAACATACTTAACTCATAAAGAAATTCATAGACTGAAAGTCAAAGGATGGAATATTATACTACATGCCCGCCAGCACCTCAGAACAAAGCAAGACTAACAATCCTGTTCACAGACAGTCTGAACCTCAAACCAAGAATGATCAAACAAAATAAAGAAGGCCACTACACACTGGTTAGAGGAAAAATTCAAGAGGAAGAGGTAATAGTCATAAATATGTATGCACCAAACGGGAGCACCCACCTAAAAAAGATAAACCTTAATAGACATGAAAAATTTAATATCCAATACTACAATCTTAACAGGAGATGTTAACACACCTTTATCCCTAAAAGATAGGTCAGGCAGACAAAAATTAGCAAAGAAGTAGCAGATCTTAACCAGAGCTCAGAACAAATGGACTTAGTGGATGTACACAGTGTTCCACCCAACCACATCTGAATACACATTTTATGCAGCTGCACTTTTGACACTTTCTAAAATAGACCACATATTAGTTCATAGGTCATGCTTAAGTATATACAAGAAAAAAGAATTGATCCCATGCATATTGTCTGACTACAGTGCAATGAAACTGGAAGTAAATGACAAAAGAACCAAAAACCCCTCAAATACATAGAAATTAAACAACACCCTCCTCAGCAACCAATGGGATACAGATGACATTAAACAATATGTACAATTCAATAAAAATTTAAGCACAACTTATCAGAATTTATGAAATGCAATGAAAGCAGTGATTAGAGTGAAACTTATGACTGTGAACTCACACAATAGGAAAACATAATGGAATCAAATAAATACCTTAATACTACATCTGAAATGTCTAGAAAAAAAGAGCAAATCAAACCCAAAGCCCAAAGATGGAAGAAAATCATAAAGATTGGGAATAAATAAATACAGTCAAGACAAAGAAAACAATACAATTAATGAACCAAAATGCTAGTTCTTTGAAAGATTAAATAAAATTGATAAGTTCCTAGCTAACCTCATCAAAAAGAGGAAAGAAAAACTCAAGCTGATCCAATAAGGAATGAAAAGGATGATATTACCAGAAACACTGTGGAAATTCAGAAGATCATCAATAGCTGTTTTGAGAATATTTACTCTCACAGAATAGGAGAAATGGGCAAATCCCTGGAAAGGTACAAATTACCAAAACTGAATTTATAACAATTATCACTAACTCAATAACAGCCAATGAAATTCAAAATATAATAAAAAGTTATAGACAAAGATACATCCAGGTCCTCATGTCACAGCTGAATTCAAGAAACTTTCAGAAGATATAATACCAATACTTCACAAGTTCTTCAAGGAAATTGAGAACAAAACAATTCTCCCAATATCATTCCTGGAGGAAAGTATTATACTGATACCAAAATGAGAAAACGATGCAACTAAAAAAGAAAACTACAGGCAAATCTCCCTCATGAACATAGATGCAAAAATCCTCATTGAAATCCTAGCAAAGAATACAGAAAATCATTAAGAAGATTGGGGCCAGGGATATGGTTCAGTGGAATAAGTGCTTCCCTGGCAAGTGCAAGGGCCTGAGTTCAACCCCTAGTTCTTAAAAAAAAAACAAGA
>PVKA01020205.1:8703-40878 GCA_004027165.1 Ctenomys sociabilis | reverse complement strand
TGGTCTTTAGGATATGGAAAGACACTGCTAGGTTTCACATACAAGTACGTCTGTTGTCCTCTAGGCCGTGGTCGTGGTGACAGTTGCTTTTACCAAAGAAGCATTGAAGAAGGTGATGGAACCTTTGGGCGAAACCCCCGGGAGATCCAGCGAAGCCAGAGCTGGGATGACAGGTGGGGCTGGAAGAAAGTGGCATGGAGGCAGAGCAAGGGAGGAGTCCATGGCCAGCCCAGGGTCCATAGAGGGAGACTGGGTGTACTAGAGACCCACCATATAAGTCCTTGTCACAGTCCCCTGTACCTGCTGACCTGCCAGCCTAGGCTGCCTCTTGCTTCTGAGTCTCTCAGGACCTGTTTGTCCCTACACTGTTCTCTGTGGCAATTGGTGCTCCTTTCTTCTGAGCCTGATTTTCCCCTCTGCCCTCACTTTTACCCTACCCCAGGGCAGAGTGGACAAGGAGTGTAACAGTCATGCAGGGTCGGGAGGGACATGTATTTTCTTGACCACCTTTTTTTCCTGCAGAGGTGAGAGGCGGTTTGAGAAGTCGGCAAGGAGGGATGGAGGTATGAGAATGGCAAGCATAGTGACTAGAGGTGGGGCAACTGAGGTGGGTGTCCCTAGGAGGGGAGGGTTGGGGGCAATGGTGGAGGCAGGAGGGCCTGGAACAGGGTTAGGAGGCTTCATTACCAGGGAACCATCCTGCTCACTGCATCTCTTCCCCTCGCCAGCCCGGTCTGGGTTTGAGGAAGGCGGGGCTGGCCCAAGGAAGGAGCATGCCCGCTCAGACAGTGAGAATTGGCGCTCACTTCGAGAGGAGCAGGAGGAGGAGGAAGAGGGAAGCTGGAGACTTGGGGCAGGACCCCGGCGAGACAGTGATCGCTGGCGCTCCACTAGTCCTGGTGAGACTGGGTGGTGTTGGGTTCGTGAATTGGAGGTGCCCTTGTGGCTGAGTGGAGGGAACACAAGGTTTTTGGAGCCTGAGGGAAGGTAGTGTTGGTGATCCCTGGGGTGTCCTATGAATGGCAAGAGGGGGGTGATCCTGGCTGGCTTGATCTGAGTGCCAATTTTCCTTTTCCTTCCAGATGGTGGGCCCCGCTCTGCTGGTTGGCGGGAACATGGAGAGCGGCGACGAAAGTTTGAATTTGATTTGCGTGGGGAGCGAGGAGGGTGTGGTGAAGAGGAGGGGCGGGGTGGGGGAGGCAGCTCTCACCTCCGGAGGTGCCGTGGACCTGATGGCTTTGATGATGACAAGGATGGGCTCCCGGAGTGGTGCCTTGATGATGAGGATGAAGAGATGGGCACTTTTGACGCCTCTGGGGCCTTCTTACCTCTCAAGGTATCTTTGAGGAGAGCAGAGCCGGGCAGAACAGAGTGGGGAGTACATGGCTCCCCTCACCATGTGCTTCCTGCCCCTTGTGCACACAGAAGGGCCCCAAGGAACCTATTCCAGAGGAGCAAGAGCTTGACTTCCAAGGCTTGGAAGAAGAGGAAGAAGAGACTCCAGAAGGATTGGATGAGGAGCGACCTGAGGCAGGTGAGTTGTGGCACTGCTCAGGGCAGGACGGTGAGGATTGGAGGTGTTGGCCAGCAGGCAGGGTTGCTGGCTGCCCACTTAGCTGTAGGATCAGGCTCCTCAGGACCATAAGCTGAGCAGGTGCTCATCTGGAGCAGCAGAGCTCTGCTGAAAGCTCATAAGGTAAGATCACACATGAGGATGGCCTGGAAATTCCTGTGAGGCTCCTTGGAGCAGACACCTGTTGATGTCCTGTAGTATAGGCCAGAGGCTCACCACGCAGCAGGATGTTTGCACTCCCAGAGCTTTGTTAGAGGGTGTATGTACTGCCTAACTGTAGCCTGTCCCCCAACATGCAGAGCCTTCTAGTTTGGCTTTGAGTCCTGGTGTTGTTCTCTTTTATGGCAGTACCAAAGATTCAACTTTAGGGCTTTTTCATAGACCTGCGTCTTTGGCTTTTTTTTACTCTTTATTTTGAAATAAGGTCTCAGTAAGTGATTTAGTTGCCTAAGCTGAGTTTGAACTTGTAGTCCTCCTGCCTCAGCCTTTCTGAGTGCTGGGATTACCAGCATGTGCCACTATGCCGGGCTTTGTGATTATCCTCCTGCAGCTGGAAAGGAGCTGCCACCACTGCCGCCTCCAGAGAACTCCACCTCTCCGTCCCCACTGCCCACCTTGGGCCCACTCTGGGGTGTGAATGGGGAGGGCGATGAAGCAGTGGAGAAGGAACTCCCTGTAGCTGAAGGTAGGTATGCAGGGCACCTGGGAGCAGTGTTGCTAGAGAAGGGTACACAGGGTGTTGGCATTGAGGGCGGCTAGAGCAAGAACCCATTTGTCTGGAAGGTGGATTGGGAGCTGTTTAGTTTCCCTTTCTGTGTTCTGCCCACTTCTTCACTTCTAGGAGATGATGTGCGAGGAATCCAGCTGAGCCCTGGTATTGGCTCATCCCCTGCCCCTCCTGGAGACTTAGAAGATGAAGAAGGCTTGAAGCACCTGCAACAGGTACAGGCCTGCCAAGACAATGTCATTGTCCATCTGTCGTTGTTCCTTGCTCTACCCATCGTCTCCTGCCTGGTCTGTGACCTAGCCCTGTTCACCTGCCCCAACCTCACACCCCTATGCTGATGCTTCGTTGATTGGTTTTAGCCCTACCTCTCTTTTGGGCTCCCAGGAGGCAGAGAAGCTAGTGGCCTCCCTGCAGGACAGCTCCCTGGAGGAGGAGCAGTTCACAGCTGCCATGCAGACCCAGGGCCTGCGCCACTCCACAGCCGCCACTGCCCTCCCCCTCAGCCATGGCGCAGCCCGCAAGTGGTTCTACAAGGACCCTCAGGGCGAGATCCAAGGTAGCTATGGGAACAGAAGAGTTATGCAGAGCCCTTCTGCTCAGGGTGTTGTCAGTGTGCCCTCTGACCTTAGTGGCACTGTCCTCTGCCTTTCTCATGTGCTTGGCCAGGTCCCTTCACAACCCAGGAAATGGCAGAATGGTTCCAGGCTGGCTACTTCTCCATGTCTCTGCTGGTGAAGCGGGGCTGTGATGAGGGTTTCCAGCCTCTGGGAGAAGTGATCAAGATGTGGGGCCGTGTGCCCTTTGCTCCTGGTCCCTCACCGCCCCCACTGCTGGTGAGCACGACGTTCCTCTGCTGCCTCTTGCAGGGAGGGCTTGTGGGAGATGACAGGCTGGCAGAAGCAGGCAGGACCCCAGGGGCCATCCTCCTGGCTGTACACCAGCCATGCTGTCACCCCACACAGGGAAACATGGACCAGGAGAGGCTGAAGAAGCAGCAGGAACTGGCCACGGCAGCCTTGTACCAGCAGCTGCAGCACCAGCAGTTCTTTCAGCTGGTCAGCAGGTATGGGGCTGTGAGGTTTGGCCCTGAAACCAGCCCATAGTGCCACATGGCCCACTGTTACACCCTCTGTCTGCAGTCGTCAGCTCCCACCATGTTCGCTCCGGGAAAAGGCAGCTATGGGGGACCTGGCACCGCCGCCGCAGCAACAGCTCACAACGTTTCTGCAGCAGCTCCAGGCTCTCAAACCCCCCAGGTCTGTGTGGCCATGGGTATCTGGGTTCTAAGGATGGAGCCAGGGGAAGAGGGCCAAACAGAAGTGGGTATAGGCCCTGAGAGTCACTGGTTTACTCCTCAGAGGTGGAGACCAGAACCTGCTTCCGACAATTAGCCGGTCCTTGTCGGTGCCAGATTCAAGCCCCCTCTGGGACATACATACCTCAGCCTCATCACAGTCTGGTGAGTGGCTGGCTGGCTGGCTCTGGGTGAGATGGGGACAGGTCTGTGTATTATCCTTATGCTGCAGCTGCCCCTGTGACTGAGGGGCCAGGCCTGAGTGCCCTCATAGCTGCCTGTGCCTCTTGCAGGTGGTGAGACCAGTCTTTGGGACATACCAATTAACTCTTCGACTCAGGGTCCAATCCTAGAACAGCTCCAGTTGCAGCATAAAGTGAGTAGCTAGTGGCCTGGGCTGGACACGCAGGCTGGTGGAGGTTGGCTGCATCCCCCTCTCTGATCTACCCTGGCAGTTCCAGGAGCGCAGAGAAGTGGAGCTCAGGGCGAAGCGGGAGGAAGAAGAGCGTAAGCGCCGCGAGGAGAAGCGTCGCCAGCAGCAGCAGCAGGAAGAGCAGAAGCGGAGGCAAGAAGAAGAGGAGCTCTTTCGTCGCAAGCAGGTCAGGGTCCCTACCACGGGGGCAGGTGGCTGGCTGGGGCTAGGGCTGCTACGGACCCCACCCATCACATGTATATGCTCTGCTCTGCCAGGTGCGGCAGCAAGAGCTGCTCCTGAAGCTATTGCAACAGCAGCAGCAAGCAGCTGCCTCAGTCCCTGTGCCACCTGCACCCAGCTCACCGCCCCCACTCTGGGCTGGCCTGGCTAAGCAGGGTCTGTCCATGAAGACCCTACTAGAGCTGCAGCTGGAGAGTGAGCGGCAGCTACACAAGCCGCCTGTGCCCCGGGAGCCGCCACGGACCCAGGCCCCCAGCCACCGCTCGGTGAGCAGACCCCTACTAGCTCAGGTGGGCAGGGTAGGGGGTGGGAGTGGCCACTGGACCCAGGCTTCTCCCTCCATACTTCCTTGCCCATGTAGTTTTGAGATCTTTTCTGCGTGGTTTTCACCTCCTCCCTCCCTGTACCACCTAAACAAGTTGCCCTGCCTTGCTTTCCTGGGTTCCTGATTAGAGCCCCCTGACTTCTTGCCATCTCAGCAGCTTGGGGGCCTGGGTGCTGCCCCCCTGAACCAGTGGGTTTCTGAGGCCGGGCCACTGTGGGGCGGGCCTGACAAGAGTGGGGGCAGTGGCGGTGGCAGCCTGGGGCTCTGGGAAGACACCCTCAAGAGCAGTGGAAGCCTGGCCCGTGGCCTCGGCCTGAAGAACAGCCGGAGCAGCCCATCTCTGAGGTGAATGTGGGACCTAGAGGGCCAGGGGATGGGGCCCTGAACCCTGGGCTCATCTCTGGCCTCCAATTTCCTATACTCCCTAGCGATTCATACAGCCACCTGTCAGGTCGGCCTGTTCGCAAAAAGACAGAGGAGGAAGAGAAGCTGCTGAAGCTGCTGCAGGGCATCCCCAGGCCCCAGGACGGCTTCACCCAGTGGTGTGAGCAGATGCTACACACCTTGAGCACCACGGGCAGCCTGGATGGTAGGGCATGGTGCACAGCCAGCCAGCCTTGCTGGTGGGTGGGCGTTTGGTCTGGCCAGATGTGCCTGATGGCTGCCTTCTCCACAGTGCCCATGGCTGTTGCAATCCTCAAGGAAGTGGAGTCCCCCTATGATGTCCATGATTATATCCGTTCCTGCCTGGGGGATACACTGGAAGCCAAAGAATTTGCCAAACAATTCCTGGAGCGGAGGGCCAAGCAGAAAGCCAGCCAGCAGCGGCAGCATCAGCAGCAAGTAAGTTCTCAGGGGGCTTGGGAGGGGGGCCTGGCACTCTCCTGACTCACCACCCTCTCTGCTGCCTTAGGAGGTGTGGCTGAGCAGTGCCTCCCTGCAGACAGCCTTTCAGGCCAACCACAGCACCAAACTTGGCCCTGGGGAGGGCACGAAGGCCAAGAGGCGGGCGCTGATGCTGCACTCTGACCCCAGCATCTTGGGTGAGTGTGGGGGTGGTGAGCTGTGAAGGAGATAGGCTTTCTTAGGGGTTCGAAGGGCCTGGGGAGTTCATGCCTGGTTCTTCCTGGCTTCAGGGTACTCCCTGCATGGACCTTCTGGTGAAATTGAGAGCGTGGATGACTACTGACCAGCCCATCCCACTAGCCCCCTGGGCTGGAGGCCAGGAGTGGCAGCCGCAGCTTGGACCCTCAGGTCCCCAGCCTGCCGGCTCCCAGCAAGGAGCAGAGGAGGAGCAGGGGCAGGGTCCCCAGCACTTGTTACAAACCACACGATGCACCTTAACTCACCCACCACGAGGCACTTTACAGATTGGGGGGAAGGGGTTTTTTTTTTTTGTTTCCTTTTTTTTTTTTTTTATTTTAAATGACTTTGAAGAGACTGTTAGGAGTCAGAAAATTTTGTTATAAAGCTAGATTCTAGACACACTCTCCCTGGGGGGATGGTGTGATAATGGAAGGTCCACAGTTTTTTTGTTTTGTTTTTAAGAAAAATAATGGAAAAAAAAAAAAAAAAAGGCTGAAAGGAAAAACACACTGTTATTTTGGGGCAGTGGGGACACATGCCCCATGGACCTGTCCTGCCTGGCCCCGGAGGCTGCACTTACCCTGCTGCCCCCCAGAAGGTGGGCTGTGGAGGTAACAAAGCTGGGGCCCCAGCAGTTTGCACAGTGAGGCCCCCTCAGTGGCCCGCCCACCGGACCCGCTGTGAGCAGCTTCTTGTTGCTGTGACTGTGGCAGAGGTGTCCAGGGTGGGGGCCAAAGTCACCCCTTGGCTTCGCTGCTTTGGGGGAAAGTTGCACAAATTGGACAAGTCGCCTCAGCCCCCAGCTGCCATTCTGTATGCTAGCTGTTGGGCGATGGGGAAAGGCCAGTTGGTGACCGCCTCCTGCCAGGGGCGGGACTTGGACTCAGGCCTGCCGAGGGGCTTCCCCCACTGCTGCCATTTTGGGAGACGGCCTGGTGTGATGTGTGACACCGAAAGCCCCAGCTCCCTGCCTTGCCACATGAATGTATTCTTTGGTTCCCAAATCCCACCCCCCCTTGTTCCCAGAGGAGGGGCAGGGCGGTTCCTCCAGGAGCTGGGGAGGAGCTACTTCAAGCCTGAGTCTGAGGCCCGGGGCCTCTCTGACCAGAGGGGTAGGAGCCTCAAAGGGCCAGGAGTGGGCGGCCAAGGCAGAGGCTGCGGAGCAAAGGACTGTCACAAGAGAGCCTTGCCCTACAGCCCGCCACGTGGGGTATGGACCACCTGGCTCCACGCCTGACCCTGCCTGACCCTTGGTTGACCAAATGGGAGAGGAGCAAGAGGCCTCCCCTCGACGTGTGTTTTAAATGTCCGGTAAGGCGGGTCGAGGGTGCAGGCCTGTCTCCTGTTGCTCGCAGACTTCTCCTAACCCACACCTGGGCTTGTCTCCATTTTTTTTTTTTTTTTTGTTTGTTTGTTGTTTTGGTAGTTTGTCTAATCTTTTGCATTCTCATCAAACTTCTCCCATCGACCTCATTGCTGAGTGCAGTATTAGGACAAGACTGCCGCTGCCTCCCTCCATGAATGTATTGCTCCTTACTGCCCTGGGGAAGTGGGGAGCTGCCCCAGTTTCTTTCCCCATCTATCTCCAGAGAGAGGACAATTTCTTTCATTCTTTTTTTTTTTTTTTTTTTGCACCAAAGTGGCAACTGGGTCAGTGTTGGGATAAAGCTGGCCTCAGGGTGGCAGGGCCCCTCCACCTACTTCTCCCTGGTTTCGACAGTGTTAAGTATCCGTGAAAAGACAATATTCTCTCTAAAGCAATAAGGGGGTGATGGGCCAGGGGGAAATGTCTTGCTGCTGCTGGCCCCCCAGCTCCCCTTCCCTCTTGCCAGTGGTGGCATTGGAGGGGGAGGGGGAGACTCCTGTTGTGACTGAATGTAACCGCCCTGCCCCTGCCACAGCCAATGCAGGGGAAGGGGGGACACTCTTCCTGTCTCTCCCTGTCCCTTCCCCCCAGAGCTAAAGAGACTTGAGTTGGGGGGGGCCCATGAGCCTGGAGAGGCCTTAACCCTGTGAGGAAGTGTAGGGGGAGCCCTCTCCCACCCCATCCCCTCTGAGAGTGGTCAATGTTTACAAGCCCTGAGCCCCGCCCAGGGACTCAGATCCCATTGCTGTCCTGTCCCAGTCTTCCTGGGCCCTGCTGCCCCCCTCCTGGGATTGGGATAAAAGGGGGTCATTCTGTGTTCCCTCATCTGCCTTGTACCCACAGCCCTACCATGTGACTTCCTGTTCTTCTACCTTCCCCATGTAAATACTCCCAATAAAATTTGGTGTGTGTTCCCCTGTCCACCACTGCTCCTGCATTTGTTTGAGGAGGGATGAATGGACTTTTGGGTCTGGGAATTTGAGTACTTTACATGGGGGCTTCAAGGAGACACAGTGCAGAGCTGTATGCCTCTGGAAACATCTCTGGCCCTGCTGGAGCTGAGGGTCCCACACCACACACCCTTCCCCTCTGTGGGGATCCTTTATCTACTGTCTCCTCCAGGGCAGACGGGAGGAAGACAAAGCAAGGGAAGAGGCCAGGTACAGAGTTGGAATTGGTTCCTTTATGGAAAAACTGAAAATATAATAAAAATTAAAATAATACCAGTTTTAAAAAAGCCAGCCCCTGGAGTTTCCACCTCCTGCCTCTGGCCATCCAGAGAGGTGAGGCCCTGACTCCAGGGCAGCAAAAGGATAAGGGCTTTCTGCCCCCCTCTCCCCCCAAACCATCCCCATCTTTATCCGCAGTGGGGGCCCCCGGGAGGAACCAAACCTGGGTTGGGGGAGCAGGGACCCAAGGCCCTGTGGCCCAGGGAGGGAGGCTTGGTGTGGACCCAGCCCCAAAGCTCCGGGCCTGTAGTGTGGGCATGGGCAGGGCCCCTCCAGCCTGGGCCCAGCTGGGAGTTGGGCAGTTAGTTCCAGATCTTGAGGAAGGAGTCCCAGGAGCCTGTGGCCACAGCCATGCCATCATCAGTGACCCCAAGACAGCTCACTCTGTTGTCATGGCCAGCGAGAACACCTGAGGAAAAGGAATGTAACAGGCCCGACCTGGGCTCCAGGCCCTGCCCACTGCCCCAGCACCTAGGCCTCACCTGCGCGGTCACCCTTCATGGCATCCCAGATGTTGCAGTTGAAGTCATCGTAGCCTGCGAGGAGCAGCCGGCCACTGCGCGAGAAGGCCACCGAGGTGATGCCACAGATGATGTTGTCATGAGAGTACATGAGAAGCTCCTGATCAGCCCGCAGGTCAAACAGGCGGCAGGTGGCGTCGTCAGAACCCGTGGTGAAGGCATAGCCGTTGGGGAAGAACTACAGGATGAAGGTACAGGGGAGGTGTGAAGGGTGGCTAGGACCTAGGATAGGGGCTACTGGGCTTGTCCCCAACTTACAGCCACAGCGTTGATGTCAGACTCGTGACCAATGAAGGTCTGTCGGCACATGGAATCCCGCACATCCCACAGCTTTATGGAGGCATCACAGGCACCTGATACAAAGGTGCGGCCATCGGGGGCCAATGACAGGGACATCACATCCCCACTGTGTCCAGCAAAACCCACTGTCTGCTGGCCTGTCTCTATGTCCCACAGGGCACTGGAAAGGAGACAAGAAGGAAGGGATCAAAGACTGGGTGAAGGACACCCCCTTACCACCTGGGCCAGCCCTGCCAGTCTGTGGGAAGCCCCCAGGGATCCTGAAGGTGGGAGGCGAGGGCCTCAGGCTGCTGAGCACAGGGACAGGGAGGCATGGAATAGGGTGAGTCCACCCTGCCCACGGCTGTGGGACCTCACCAGGTGGTATCCCCAGAGCTGGTGATAATTTGGTTGTCGTCCAAGAAGCGGCAGCACGACAAGTACCCTGGGGAAAGGGGCTGGTCAGCCGAGTCTCCATGGGAGGGCAGCACAGCCCCTCTCCCACAAAAGAGCCTTTGCCCACTGGGCCCCTCTCACCAGTGTGGCCAGGCAGCTCCCGGCTGACCCTGACATTGCCTTCTCTGGTCTTGAGACTGTAGATGGAACAGATGTTGTCCAAACCCCCACAGGCTACAAAGTTCCCTGAGGGTGCATAGGCACAGGTCATGACCCAGGAGGAGCGCAGTGGGATGGCATGGACCTGTGGAGGAAGGGTGGTGCCCAGGCTCAAAGCCAGCCAGGGATCTGAAGCCCAGCCCCACCCCAATACCCCTGGACTAGCACCTCTACCTTATTGGTGGTGTAGCTGTCCCAGATGATGAGCTTCCCGTCCTGGGAGGCGCTGACCAGCAGCCTAGGGGACAGGTGGGGAGAGGCATTGGCCAGGATGTGGAGGCAGGCCATCCTCTCCCATCTGGAGGCCCTTCTGTGACATTCTCAGCATTAGTAGCTCTGATATCCTGTCAGTGTGACCCCCAGGGATACTCAATCACCATCAGACTTCAGAGGCTGTCCTCTACTGCTGCTCTGGCCAATATAAGGTCACCCCTGAGCCTGTGAGTACCACAGCTAAGCACAGAGCCTCACCCTGGCCACCCACACACCTTGAGTCGGTCCCCCAGTGCATGGCATAGATTTTTGCAAGATGCCCCCGGAGAGTCCTCCGTGTCCTCATCTGGATTCTCCCTACTGGGTCCAGCCCAGCTGTGATCTGGAGGTGGAAACAAGGGCTCAGGGAGAACTGGGCACCAACCAGGACCCCAACCCAGTAACATACTCCAACCCTTGTCTCCAGAGTTCCCAGACCAGCCTGTGTCACCTGGGTCAGCGTTGAATCCCCACATGCTTTTCGGGCATCCTGTAAGAGATGACAGAGGCAAAGAACAGCAGGAGAGAAGATGGTTGGGGGAAGACAGGAAAAAAAATAAAACAGGAGGAAAGGCGGTGGGGAACAGGAGACATGCGGAGATTTGGTTACCCTCCCCATCACCCAGGCAGACCCCTCTGGGCAGCAAAGTAGGCGGCAACTACAAGCTGCCAGGCTCTGCTTGCTCAGCTCCCCATCCCAGCTGTGGCCAGGCCCTCACCCGGATCTGGTTCCGGAGCTGCTCGGCCTCCTGTCTCAGTTGCTCCAGCTCACTCATGGCGCCGGGCCCGTGGGGCGGGGTTGGGGGCGGCTGGGGGCCGCGGGACGGGGGCTGGGGGAGGCAGCTCCTGGCCGCTGGCCGCTGGCCCGAGGCCTGGGGGATGCAGGGCTGACGTCAGGCCCCAAGGCCGCTGCGGCCGGCCGGGGAAACAGGGGGAAAGGCGGGGTAGACTTGCGGCCCGGAAGGTGTGACCTCGGCGTGGGGTGGGGGTGGGCACAGCTTCCCCGGCAGGACAAGGGTCTCTGATACCCTGGCACCAGAGAGACGTGACTGAGAGACAGGCAGACTTCCCCAATCTTCCTCCCGCCCCCCGGAAATGGAGCGGGAAGTACAAGAGGAAACGCAGGGGGAAACCCCTCCCTCGGACAGCGGCAGACCGGGCGGGACACTCGCGGCAGGAACTGGGGGGGGGGGAGTCCCTTCGAAAACAGACCTGGCTTCCGCCCCAACCGGCTCAGGCACCGCCCTTCTAGCGCCTAATTTAAAAAGGGGCGGTGCGTCTTTAAATTCACCCCCACAAGCCGCACACCCTCCACAACACACCCCCAGCTTCCAAGGTGGGGGGAAACAAGCAAGGGGAGGCTGGGCTGTTCGTGGGGTTGCCTAGGCAACCGTCACCCGGACTAAGAGCACCTCATTGGTGAAGTGCCCCCACCCTAGCCCTGTTACCAAGGCAACCGCATCCACGGCAGAGACCTGTAGGATGGGTGACCCCACCCCCGGCCCCATCGCCCCCGCCCGACCTAGCCTAGCCTCGCCGCCTCTCCCCAGAACCGGCCGGGGTGGCTGTTTACAGGATTTGGGAAAAGCCGATTGGGCACTAATAGGTTTGGGAAGGCTCACCCTGGATAATCTCAGGGCCGGCTGCACCCCATTAGCGTCCGCCGAAGGTGGGGGCGACAGCGGCGAGAACGGCAACCCCAGGCTGCTGCTATCCTCCAGCACCCCGGCCTGCCGCCCTCCCGCCCTCCAGCCTGCAGAGCCCGCAAAGCCCGTGAGAGCGGCGCTGGAGTAATTAGGGTTTTGAAGAGAGGCCCGGGCCCAGGGGCGCAGAGCTGCTCTCTCCCAGGCGCCGGAGGACGGCCCTAGGCGGTCCGCTCCGGAGCCCTCTACACCCCAGGAGCCCAGTCCCAGGGCACGGCGCGGGGTCCCCCAGGGCCTGGCTGGCTCTGCTCCAGCCTCTGGCGTCCTGTTCCCTTCCTCTGCCCTGGAGACACCTGTACGATCTGACCGTACACACTGCACTCACCGAGCCGCACTCGCCGAGCCGGCGTCGGCCACCCAGCTTCCACTTCCCCAGCGCTGGGTGTTCCTCTTCCCCACTGTCATTTCCCCCTCTTGTCAGTTCTACCCCGGCCCCGGTGATTGCTCCTCCTGGGGGTCACGGCCCCTACCCCCACCCCAGGTGTGGACACAGCCTCGGTTCTGGGAAAAGGAAGCAACTAGGAGGAAGCCGCTGGAGGTGGGGGCTCCGATCCAGCCCTCCGTCCCCTCCATGACCCCCTCGGTACCCCTCGCATTTGGGAGATAGTGCAGCCAGGCCCCGAACAGAAAAGGGGCTGCCACTGCCTCCGGAGGTGTGGCGGGGCGAATGAGAGAGGGCAGGAGGGTTCCCGATCTGGCAGCTGGAAAGCTCGGGGCGAGTGCCGCGAGCTGCGAAGCGCAGTGGGCCTGGCCCTCCCGGCCCCCACGACCTCCATTTTGCCCGAAAGAAAACTGAGAGAGGGACAGGCGCTTGGAAGCTACGCTTGGGGTGAGGACTTGCAGAAGGAATGGGGTGCCGAGGACTCCAGTTTGTTTGGGGCCAGAAACATGGGCAGGGCGCAAATCAAGGGTGGGGTGGGGACGAAGGCAGGGTGGCCTCGCGGCCTTCCAGGCTGTCCCAAGACACGCGAGTCTTGCAGGGCGAATGCTGGTGCGGGTGTGAAACGAGAAAACACGAGGGGTGCTACCCCGGACAGGCGGGAGAGTGGGGGGACAAGGGGGCGGGACGGGGCCTATCGGAAGCCCGGAATTTAGCCCCCCAACTATTAAGGGAGCTAGAGGTAGGCAGGGCTGGGATGGAGTCTGAGGTCAGGAAAATGCAGCCGAGGGTGCAAGGAGCGCATGCATTATTGGGGCTGAGGGTCCCCCAATTCCCCTTCCGGGTTTGGGAGCGATGGGGCCAGAGGAAGGGAGGGGAGGTCTGGGGAGTTACGTCCGCTCCCAAGAGGCCAGACCGGGGAAACAGAAGGAAAGGAAATTTCCCTCATGGGAATTTGGGGCTGGGGGAGATGAGAACTCCTTTTGTCAGCGGAGGTACCTGTGGCGGTGGGACTCTGCGAAGGGGTCGCTGGAGGAGCGCGGAGGTCCTGTCTTCCTCCGCGGCGGAGGCGGCAGCAGCGGCGACGCGGATGGATTTCCTCAGTCCTCAGTCACCCCAACTCAACCGTCCAGCGCTGCTCTCCCCAGAGCGGAGGGATCCCGCCCGCCGGTGACGCGGCCGCTGCCGCCGCGCCCAGGGCCCGGCTGGGCGAGACCATTACCTGAGGGGGGGACCAAAAGAGTGTTCTCCCTTTCAGGGGCAAAGACTGAGTCACAAGGAGATACCACTCCACGCTATTTGGATGCAACAAGCACAAATATTAATTTTTGTTTCCTGAAAAGAAGTAAGACATTTTTCACACGGGGCCAGCGCAGATGGTACCTCCGGTAAAAGGGAGGGTAAAACAGCTCTAGGTCACGTGATCGACCTCCAGTACACCCCCTCCCCACTGGGCGGCTCCAGACTGGGAACAGCAAGCTCCAAGTCCGTTCTCAGGTTGGCCACGCCCCCACCCTAATGAGGTCACGCCCCGTCCGGAGGCGGGGCTACGGAGATCCGGTTCAGCGCGGGACCTGGTTTCAAAGCGAAGAAAGAACTGAGATTCTGATGTGAGTGATTATGTGAAAGGAACCCTGGCTCACCACTGTTGTATGCTGCAGTCCCAGCATTCTGGGAGACTGACACAGGAAGATCTCAAGTCTGAGCCCAGCCTGGCCAATTTAACGAGCTAGCAAAACCCTGTTGCACAAGATAAAAAGGAGGGGCTGAGGATTTAGTCAGTGCGAAGGCCCTGGGTTTAAGTCTTAGTAACACGTGCACACACACAGTAATGAGACCCCAGTGAGCCCTTGGGAATGTAGTACAGTGAGAGGAGTCCTTCCCCCCTTAGCCAGGATTGCTCAGTGAACTTTTATAAGCCCTTTTCAGGGCTGTTTGCCGCTGTAACTACAGCCAGCTCCCATTTACTGAATGTCATGTTCATGCTGTTTAATCTTGGCAGTTCTGTAAAGTTAAGTACTAGCATTACCCCAATTTTGTAGTCTTAGTAACAGACCAAGCTTATAGACTTCAGATGAGAACCCAGGCAACCTTTGTGCAATTACTTTGATAGTCTCTTGATGAAACCGCATTGTGGACCACCGGCTACAGAGATGAGAATGTACACATGGGTCTGTTTGTACATGTTTTCAGTGAGTGTGTTAAGCGCTGTCTGTCCTGCGAATCTCTTGGACTGTTAATGAGCTAGATCCCCATGGATTATGAAAATGCCTTAAAGTGTTCAAGTCACTCCTTAAATTATGGATCCCCATAATTTAAAGTGTCTATGAATAGTTTAGATCTAAAAGGTGCCCCCAAATGTCACATTTATAGAGGTGGGGCTTTGAGAAGGTGGTGGCTTCACAGGGGTGCTATACTTTTCATCCAATGATGAGTTCATAGCCAAATGTGCTGCGAGCAGGTGGAGGCTGGTCAGAGTTGGGTTACTCAGGGCAGGACCTGAACAGATATTTTTGTCCCTGGTCCCTCTCTTCCCTTTATTTCCTTATTTCCAGGCCAGCAACTTCCCTCCCTCCACCACACTCTTCTGCTATGCTGTTTCTGCCTCCAACCTGGCTAACCCATGTACCAAGTCTCCCAAAACCAAAAGCCACACTAAAACTCTCTGTTAAATGATGGTGTTAGATATTTTACCCCAGTCACAGGAAAGCTAACACAGCATCAAAACACACTACTCGTTTGGCTGCTATGAAATGCATTATAAATGGTTTTCAGAAGTACAAGTTTTTCAGGAAAAAAGTACTCTTTGTTATATATAAATTCTATTTATGTTTACCTACCAATTCAGTAACATTGGTAATAAGTAAGTGGTGTCCACTAGACATTAGAATTTTGAAGGGATTTTATAGCTAATTTATTTCAATTTTCTCAGTCGATAGAAGGAGCACAATGACTTCCCTAAAGTAACAGAAAATTTGCAACCTGGGGTTAGTATTTAATTATGTCAATCTCTGTGGGGCAAATGATGCTCCTTCCTCTCTCTGGTATCTGCTTCTCTATTTAACTCATTCTGCTCATATTTCCTGACCTCCAGTAATGTATCAAGCATCATCCTAGGAACTGAGAATACAACTGGGCACTTCAGTTGCCCCATTTTGGTCTGCAAGTTTACAGTGTACAAAGGAGATACTGGCAAATGGACATTGAAAAAAAATGGGGCTAGCATTTACTGAGAGCCAAACATTTGGCAGGAGAAGCATTTGGGGAGGAAGATCAAGAGTTTTGGACTGCCCTTCATTTCAGAGAGCCATCTTTGTGGCTGGACTTAGAGCTCCTCGACTCCCCAGTGATTGAAACTATAATTTAGTGTCTTTATTTTTGCCATGGGTTGCATTGAAAGTGGTAGATTAGAATCAGCTTGGTGGGATTCCAATCACATAACTTTGGGATTACAAATATTGGCTTCTTGGACTGAGACGAGGACCTGGAAGTGTCTCCTACAATTGGCGCTCAACATGGCGGGAACATACAACCTTCTCAACATAATGACCACTAACTGGAATCACATGCAGGCGACATTGGACCTTGAGTGACTAATTTAGAGAAAATCAAGAGATATTACGATCATCAGAGCTGTTCTATGGCCAGAATCCAACCCATCTACACAACACATCGGGCTCTCTCCTGAGACCTCAAGCAAGGAACCAAGAGCACATCCTCCCCCCTGGGAAGGCCTGCAGCAGACCATTCATGAGGTTTGCTACCTAATTAACTGCCAGGATTTGGTTCAATCACCTGATAATATTCTCTTTACAATGCCTAATCCTATAGCAGCTTCTCTGGGTACTCCTTTGGTTCAAGGAGAAGTGTATTGGGCCTACATACCTAATGCATCCTGGCTTAGACTTCTCACATGGTTGGATAGGCCCCTAGACGTTTCCCATTCTACAAAGAGTAATACCTTTATATATATTATTCTGCCTGGCCTACAAATTTTAATGCATGTACAAGAACAGACTAAGCAATATTACATCTCATTCTGTGTGTCTTCTCTTGTGTGTAGCCCATCTACGATAAGGTGCTAACCTTTGCATGTCGGCTGCAGATCAGACTTGGGAAGAACAACTGTTTAAAGGACAATTTGTCTTATTAATCCTAAATTCTATTCCACTGGATGGTAATCTTGGAAGAGATTTTAAATCTACCATTCCTGTCTACATTTAAAAAAAAAAAAAGAGTTTTGGACTGGAAGGAGTGTCTTAGATTTGGGGTGACAAGAGAAATGTCCAGGGAGATGGCTCAGTAGAATAAGTGCTTCCCTGGTAAGCACAAGGGCTTGAGTTCAATCCCCAGTTCCACCAAAAAAAAAAAAAAAAAAAAAGAGAGAGAGAGAAAGAGAGAAATGTCCAATATGTGTCTGTAGAAGTGAGTCTGGGCTCAACAGAGTAATGTGAGTTACACTGGAACCCCAAGAGTGAGATGTACAATAGAGGAGAAGACATGAAGAGATTCAAGGAAAAGACAGTAGCCCCAGACCAAGCTCTGAGGACCCCCAATATTTAGAAGTCAGGCAGAGCATAAGCTGCCAGAAGAGAGCCCAAAAGCAAAGAAGGAAATCAGGAGATTGTGGAGTTTTAAAACCCAGAAGGGAAGAGTACTCTCAAAAGGAAAACCTAAGCTGCACTGAATGCTACAGAAGTGAAGCAAGACAATGCTGAGAGGCCGGGGAGATAACTCTGAGGCACAAGCACCTACCTGGCAAGCACAAGGACCAAAGTTCGATCCCTGGCTCTGCCTGCCATGCAGTCTCTGTCCAGCTCCTGATGCAGGCGCCCACCGTGTGGCCCCAGAACCTAGTGCATGCCTATAATCTCAGCACTTGGGAGGTTGAGACAGGAGGATCTCTGTGAGTTCAAGACCATCCAGGGGCTACAAAAAGCAAGCACAAAGCCAGCCTGGACTGCATAGAGAGACCCTGTTTGAAGAAAAAAAGAAGTGTGCTGAAAAGGGCTCCCATGAGGAAGTGATGTGAGAGTGCTGGTGGCTTTGTCTACAGCACCTGCAGCAAGAGCAAAGAGTCTTCTATGGTGAGAATCTCAGCTCAGAGGGGTGGAAAAAGGTGGGGACTGCACTGGGTTTTCTTGGTTTTTGGTGCTGGTGCTAGGGATGGAACCCAGGGCTTTGTGCTAGAAGCCACTGAAGCTTGTTTAGATGGCAGTGGGAAGGACAAAAGAAGAGAGAGGTGAAGTCCACAGGCAGGTAGGGTGTGGCCAGTGGATAACCACGTGCCTGAGAAGGTGGAAGCACTGCCCTTGTGGAAGATGCAGCTCTGAGAGGTCACTGGGACAATTCTTTACCTCTTTTTTCTTTTTGTTTTCCCCCCTTTGGTACTAGGGATTGAACTCAAGGCCTTCATACTGAACTACATCCCTAGCCCTTTTGCAATTTTTTTTAGTATATGTGCTGCCGAAGCGAGCACTTTTACAATGTTTTTAATTTTAAGACAGTGTCTCACTAAGTCATTAAATTGCTTAAAGAGGACTCCAACTTATGATCCTGCCTTGACCTACTGGAATGCTGGGGTCATAGGCATACACCACCACAACAAGCAATTTGCCTCTTCTGTCTCAGTCTTCTCCTTGGCCTCTTCTCCTTGGGGCACTCTGAAAACATTTTTTGCAGGCTCCAGACTTTAGTCTCCTTACTCATGTTTTCCCTTGGTGATTTCACCCGCTGCTGTCACTTTTCCCCTCACTGGGCCTGTCAAAGCCCACATCTCTTCCCTGTGTCCAGCAGCAGGCCAAAGATCTGCCACTGGAAGCTAAGGGACAGTGGTATGCTGGCATTGACTCAGGCCAGCTCAGACCCACTCCCAAGGAACCCACGGTACACCTGTCCTCTCAGTTTGTTGTCCAGTGAAGTCCATGTTGTAACATCTGGGAAGGGTTGAGCCCCCTGTCCCTATAGTGTTGATTGCAGCGGCATGAAATCAGCCATACAGAGGGTTTTTATGTCATGGAAACCATCAGATGCTTCTGATCAGAGCTTTCCCTGCCAAGAGCATTTATTGCACACTGCTGTGCAGACTCAATGTATTCTAAATGAAATGAATCATTCTCTTTCCTGTCCTTCATTCTGCCCAGACCTATTCTCCTCAGTCTGTTGGCACAGGAATAATACCTCATATGCCCAGGGGCAGTTCGTGTTCTCATCCTCAGGTCCAAAGAACAGTCCACTAGTTGCAGGCAAAGTAAGCTGCAATAACAAATGGTTCTCAAGATTCAGTGACTTAAGCAGTCATTATGAAATAATTACTCCAGGGCTGCAGGGCCTCCTCTCCACCTTCCTCATGTTGCTCCCGTGTCTGTATCCAGCACAGTCCAGGCAGTGCACACCATCATATCTGAATCTCATCCACTGGGCATGGTGGGTGGGAAGCCCTCATTGTTTCCTGTTCAAACACATCACTAATTTCTGCTCAGAAGTTGGCCAGCTACAAAAAAGGCTGGGAAATATAGCCTCTAGCTATGTGCTCAGCTAGAATATTAATAAAGTGAAGTGGGTATTGGAACACCAGCACTAGTCATTAGTAGATACATCCTGTCAATGTGTACCTCTTCAATTATAATGTGTAAATCCCTCCTTTATAACATATGGTGACTTATGACTGTAGTTCTTTTTTTTTTTTAATTTATTTATTGCAGGGTCTCACTACACAGATTTGACTCGTAGTGATCCTCCTTTTTTTCAGCCTCCCAAGCACTGGAATTACAGGCACACACTACCACGCCCAGTCTCAGTCACTGTCTCACTGTGACCCAGAGGTAGGGCTGGCACAGCAGGCAGGGGAATTGAACCCTGGTCCTTGTGCCTACCTAAGCAAGTGCTTTAGCCTGCTGAGCTATTTTTTTTTCTCTGCAAAATTTTATTCCATACTGAGGAGCTCAGTCCTTCTTGGCAGCTGCCTTTCTGATAGTGGCCAGCATGTTGTGCAGCTCCTCCTCCTCCCTCTTAGCACAGGTGTGCGTCCCCACCCTTTTCTCAATGAATTTGAAGGCCTGTTTGTCCTTGGAGACTCTGAGCAGCTGTGTGGTGCACTGTTCAAGGGGGTGAAGCCATACACCTCCCGGATCATGTCCCATGTGAGCTTGGTATGTTTGGCGAGGCATCCGTGGCAGCGGCTGTACCTGAGTTTGCTCATGTTCTTCCTCCCCTTGTGGCCAGTGTTGAGGCCCACAGCCATGGATAGCAGCACAGAGCCATCCATACCTGCAGCCCTTCAGTAGTTGCTGTAGTGGATGACTTTAGAACTTGTCCCAATGCCCCCAATTCTGGTAATTGAGCCCGAGTCTTTTGCACTGAGCTATTTAGCTAGTCTTTTTTATTTATTTAAATTTTTTTTTTTTAACTTCTTTTTGTGTTTTTGAGATAAGGTCTCACTGTGTAGTTCAGACTGGCTTTAAACTCACTTTGTACCCCAGGCTGACTTTCAACTAACAGTGACCCTCCTGTCTTGGCCTTCTAAGTATTGGGATTACAGGTATGTGCCACCGTGCCTGGCTTTATTTTTATTTCAAGAGTGGTTCTTCCTATATTGCTGAGGCTGAAGTAAACTTTTGACCCTCCTGCCTCAGTTGTCCAGAGGGCTAGGGTTACAGGCGTGTGACACCACATCCAGCTAGGATGATCCCTTTCTAAACAACCTATCAAATAGCTGTCAGAGATACTTGTTTTTGTGTCTTAAATCCAAAAATGTCTCCCCAAAAGTTTTACATTTGGAGGTTGGGTCTGGTTGGAAAGAGTGGGTTACTGAAGGGTGTGTGAATAGAAGACTATATTCTTTTTTTTGTTTTGTTTTTTAATTACTGGAGATTGAACCCAGGGCCTTCACTTTGACCTATATCATCAGCTCTTTTAACTTTTTATTTTGAGAACATGTCTTGCTAAAACTTTAAATTACGCAGTCTGGGCTCCAAATTGTGATTCTCCTGCCCCAGCCTCCTCCAGTGCTGGTATTATAGGCATACACCCACCGAGGAAGAATGTATTTTTGTCTCTGGCTCTTGTCTCTCTCTGCTTCCTAGCCATCGTACCAGTCTGCCTGGGAGATAGCCCCCCACGGGCTGAATCTCCTGAGATGGAGAGCCAAAATAAATGTCACTGGGGCCAGGGAGATGGCTCAATGGAATAAGCTCTTCCCTGGCAAGCGCAAGGGCCTGAGTTCAATCCCTGGTTCTGCAGAAAAATAAATAAATAAAAATAAATGTCGCCTCCTAAACTTCCAGCTGTCAGGTATTTTGTCTCAGCCACAGGAAAGTGACTAATATATCTGTCCAAGATGCAAATGAGCTCCCAGGACCACGTGGTAGCCCTCCCATCCATTCCATGAGAAGAGCCCAATTTGGCTGCAGGACACACTGGCCAGGTCTTGTTCCCTCCACTCTGAGTGCCCGTGCCCTCCAACTGCACTTCATTATCTGTGGCCTTAGTTTAAATATTGCCTGCCTGATTGCACGTTGAGGGCTGGCTGCAGTCCTAGGCTGTTTCTGGACACTTGCTCTGGATCTGGCACTCCCTGTGAATCCAGGCACTTGGTTCATCTCACAGAAGGTGGGGTGAGACCCAGCCAAGATGCCACATCCTTTCCAAGATGGGGTTGGAGGAATCTGGCCTGGCTTTAGCACTTCAGACATCATTACCAGCTGCTGAGGTTTGGCTGAATGTGGACATAGGATGTGGAAGCCTCTAGAAACCTTTACTGAATGAACTGCATCATCATCTGTCTTCCTGGATGGACAGTAATCTCAGTCACAGTCAGGTCTAGGGGCCATATTGTCTCCAGTGCACTTTAGACATCTAGAATGCATTTATGGAATGAATCAAAGCATGACAACACCTGCACCAGGATCAGTTCTTTTCCCAGGCCTCCATTCATATCTTAGCTCCACTCAGTGACCTTGGGCAAGTCATTGGTTCTCTGTGTCTCTGTTGTCCTTGTAAGATTGGAGTCTTACTTAGGTTGATAGAAGGACTAAATGAACTCATACTTGTAAAACATTAGTAGCAATGCCTGGTACATAGTAGGTATTTTGTGTCTGCTAAGTAAAGAAAGAAAGAAAAAAATAAGAGTTACAGCTGTTCATGATGGTGGACATCTGTAATCTCAGCCCTCCAGAGGCTAAGGCAGGAGAAATTTTACAAGTTTGAGGTCACCCTGAACTACACTGTCAGTTCAAGGCTATCCTGAATAATATACTGAGACTCTATTTCAAAAAAACAAAACCAAATTAAAAGTTCAAGGGCTGGCCAAATAGCTCAGCTGATTAAAGTGCCTGCAAGCAGGGGCCAGGAGTTCTATCCCTGGGCCTGCCATGCTGGCCCTGCCCCTGGGGTGAACTGAGAGGGCAATTGAGACTGGGCATAGTGGCACACACCTGTAATCCCAGTACTTGGGAAGCTGTAAACAGGTGGATCACTGTGAGTCAGATCTAGCAGTGAGACCCTGAACACCCTTCCCTAGAATACAAAGAAAAAAAAATTAAAAGTTCAATCCAGCGTGGACAATTTAGAGACTTAGCGTGACCCTGTCTCAAAATACAAAAGGGACTGTGGATGTAGCTTTTGGGGAAGACTCTGGATTCAAGTCCCAGTACCACCCTGAACCAACTGGTCATCAGTTACTCTTTTAGTCTCATCTCCCCCAAGGCTGGCCTTGGCCAACAGTTCATACATATCCAGTCCTCTATTTTGCTAACTAGTAGGGCCTTACTATTATCATATATTTCATTCTGTAGTCATTTTCATTGTCTGAGCAGACGATCTTTCCTGCTTTGCTTACCTATGTGCTTCTATTCCCTTCACAACTGAGCTCAAACTACACTTTCAGAAATTTGAGCCATGAGTCCAGACCAGCCTTGAACTCACTGTGTAGCCCAGGCTAACCTCAAACTCAAGATCCTCCTACCTCTGCCTCCGAGTTACTGGGATTACAGACATGTGCCATGGTGCCAAGCTTCACTTACAGAAATCGAGGATTCTCAGACACAGGTAGCATGTCCTCATTTGGGCCTCTGTATTACATCATTTTCACCTGCTTCTCTGGGCTCTTCGCTGCACCCACACTCCTTGGTAGCAGGAATGTATCTTATAAACACCAGCATTTCAGTGCTTGCCACATAGTAAGCATAATAGATGTTTGTTGGGCTAGCAAGACAGCTCAGTGCTCTAAAGCACCTGCTTAGGCAAAGCGCTCAGGGACTACAGTTTGATCCCCAGCACCACATACTGTGCCAGCCCCACCACTTGGATGGGCTGAGCCAGCCCCCCCCAAAAAAAAAGATGTTTGTTGAGTTGAGCAAGGTAGTACATGCCTGCAATCCCAGGACTCTCGAAGGCTGAAGCAGGATAGCCACAAATCTGAACCAAATGGAGGCAACTTAGACTGCCTCAAAATAAAAAAGGGCTGAATATGCAGCTCAGTGTGAACACTCTGGATTGAATCCCCAGTAGTGGAGGTGGATGTTTCATCAATGAAGGGATAAATGAAATGTCTTAGTTACTTTATCTTAGCTTAAGGCCAGCCTGAACTGCATAGTGAGACCCTGTCTCAAAAAGACAAAAAAAAAAAAAAAAAAAAAAAAACACTTCCATAATACTTGCATGTTATGTGTTATGTCATAGCTGTGACAGATGAAAGTTGGCCACGGTTCATTAGGAGGTAAATCAAATCTCGGACCTAGCAAATTGTAACACTGCTTCCAATTAATGAGGGGGAATTCCCTTCTTATTACTAGGTAGACTGTGGCTTCTAATTTATGCATTGTAACAGTAACACCTGAAAAACTCCCAAGGGACAGTCTTATGACTCAGTGTTCACTGAATAGTCCCTGTGTGCCCAGGTCTTAGCCTGGCACTTGACTCTGGGATCTGATTGAGACATTACTACCAGATTCCCTGTGGATGGGGACGGTGAAGCTCGGACATGAACATAAGACGTGCTATGAAAATGGTCATATCTCAACTGGCTGGTAAGGAATGTGGGCTTTGTGCCCAACGGATTGTGTGACACAGGACAAGGCTCTACCTTTATGTGGGGAAACTCTCGTAAAACCTAGAGCTTTGATCCATGAACAGTAGGGTTTCTAGTTCTAACCAGATAAGTTTCTGAGGCAGTGGAAATTGGTGAGGGGGCTTCAGAGGAAAGAAGGTCAACAACAGGAGAGGAGCAGGCTATGGAGAAAATCATGTTCTCCTCTAACATACTTTTGAGCCTCACCTCAGCCCTGTGAAGGCTGAAGCAGCACAAGTTCTGAAAGATTAAGGGGCTCCTCCAAGCCTCAGTTTACAGAGGTCAGTGACTTCCCAAGGGTCAGTCAGGAAAGTCTCAGGCTCCCAGCTCTTCCACCACCTCAGTCAGTCACTGATGTCAGGACCCCTCCAGTCTGTGGCAGGGAAAATGCCACAGTCACTGTGGAAAAGCCAATGGGTCAGCTCAGCCCACCTGTCCTTGGGCTGGGAAGGGTGTGGCCTTTGGGCATCTGGTGAGCAGAGGACCCTCAGGGTCATGTGGCAGCTATCACGTAGTGTCCTCTTCCTGTTCCATCTCTGGTCTCAGTGCTCCCTCCACCTCCTAAAAGTAGGTGACAGTGCTCCCAATCCACACGTGTATTTACACCTGCATATGTCAACATTTGCACACATACACCAACACACATATACACACACATATGGGCATGCACCTACACACACATGCTCACAAAGAGTCTCAGCTAACCCAGGCTGTCAAAGAGCTGCTCCTTCACCTTTGTCATCAAAACCACTGCACCAGGGGCCAGGGAGATGGCTCAGTGGAATAAGTGCTTGTTTGACCACTGCACAAGTAGAGTTTGGTGGCACGTACCTGCAGCTCTACCTGCTTGGGAGGCTAAGGCAAAAGGATTGTAAATTCTAGGCCATTCTGCCCAATTTACTGGCTTAGCAAATCTCAAAAATAAAAAAAAGGATATAGCTCAGCAGCACAGTGCCTGCCTGGCAAGTGTGAGGTCCTGAGTTCAATTTCTAGTACACACACAAAAAAAGCTTTGGCTGGGCATAGTGGTGTGCATCTGTAAGCCCAGCACTTGGGAGGCTGAGGCAGGAAGATCCCTGCAAGTTGGAGGCCAGTTTGGTCTGCACAGTGAATTCAAGGCCAACCTGAACTACATAGTGAGACCCTGTCTCCAAAAAATAAAATAATAAAATAAAAACAACATCTGTTGGAAAGGGTTGGTAGTGTAACTCAGGATAGAGCACTCATGTAGCACGTAGCACAAGAGCCTGGGTTCAGCTCTCAGTATTACAAAACAAAACAAAGGCGAAACCAAGAAATTACCATGTGGGTGGTGCCAGGAGTCCAGAAGGACCTAGGAGACAATGAGGAAACCCAGTTCTTCAGCAATATCCCTTTTTTCTGTACATAATTTGAACTCATGATCTCACATTTGCCAGGCAGGTGCTGAGCTATATTGAATCCAGGACCTTTGCACTAAGGTACATCCTCAGATCTCTTAAGTCTCCTGGATTCTTAACTTGCGATCCACTTGCATCAGGCTTCTGGAGTGCTGAGATATATGTGTGTGGATGTGTGGCTTTCTTTTTTCATTTCTTTTGTTGTTGTTGTTGGAACCAGGGATTGAACTTAGGCCCCTGCACTTACCAGGGAAACACTTAATCCACTGAGCCATCTCCCCGGCCCGAACACTGGGCTTTCTGAAGAGATTAGGCACCTGAATAGTGATGGCACCGCAAACTGGTTAGTTGATCCCAGTACTCAGGAGGCTGAGACAGGAGGATCACTGTGAGTTTGAAGTGAGGCTGGGCTACATAAACAAGTTCAAGGCCAACCTGAATTACATAATGAGACCCTGTCTCCAATCAAAACAAAATAAAAGTGGTTAGCTGAGTGCCTCATGTGAGGTGTGCAGGTTGTATACATGTATATGTATGTATTAGGCTAAGGCATAGAGTTGGAGGCTCCCGAGGAAAAACCAAGGTAGAAGGATCCGGGAGAAAGGGAAACACAACCCTTCCAGGCCCTCCCTTCTCATCTTTCTGTCTCTGCAATTTCATTCAGGCCCAGCTGTGGTGGGACCTAGCTCAGGAGTTTACAGACCAATGACCATGTTGCTACAAGCCTGTAATCCCAGTACTCTGGGAGGGTGAGGCAGAGTCCAGAATCACAAATCTGAGTCCAGTTTAGGAAAATTAGTGATTTATGGAGCTGGGGACTTAGTTCAGTTACACAGTGCATACCTGGCAAATGAGAGATCATGAATTTGATTCCCAGTACCAAAAAAGAAAAAGAGAAAAAAAATAGTGACTTAATGAGACCCTATCTCAAAATTGCATACATATAATTTTAAAGGAGTTGAATACTGGGCATGGTAGCACACCCTTGTAATCCCAGCACTCTGAAGGCTGAGGCAGGGAGATCGCTATGACTTTTTTTTTGTGTGTGTGGATTTGTTTTTATTGACTGGGATTTAGGGTTTGGGATGAGAAATGTCACCTGGAGGCATTCCCCACTCCTGCCCCCAGGGAATGTCCACTCTAATCCTCCTGGGATGTTCTTTGAAGCTTTTTCTTTTTTTTTTTTTTTTTCTTGATACTGCCCTTGCTGACAACAGCCTCCTCAGGCCCACTGCTGACTGGCTCTTCCTTAGAAGAAAATTTTCTTTTTTTCTTGGGGACACTTCTGACTGCCTCTTCTGGTTCACTACCTGTTTCCTCCTTGGGTGAAGACTTCTTCTTTTTGGGTGGACTCGGGCTACCACCAGCTGTCTCTTCTAGGTCACTACTAATCAACTCTTCCTTGGAAAAACATTTCTTTTTCTTGAGTTTGGAAATAGAGACAGATGGACTATCCATTCCATTCTCCTAAGGTGCCTCCTCAAGTTCTTTTTCTTCTTTTTGGGTTTTTCTTGTGTCTCCTCCTGTTCCTTTGGAGTACTACTTTTTCTGAAGATGCCAGAGCAGCCAGTGCAGCCAGCCGTTTCTTTTCCTTCTTCAAGTGCTTCTTCTCCTGTTTCTCTAGCTTCTTGTTGATTTCAGCAGTGGCTTCCTCTGCCTGAACCATCGCCTCCTTCATAACATCCAGATTCTTTTTTTTTTTTCTCTTATATATGTTTATTCTGAAAGATGCTACCATGAAGTGTGTAGGCTCAAATGCTAATAATATTCATTTGAAATTAAACTGATGTAATACCTACAGGATAGGTTGAACTTGAACCTGTGGACAATTCTAATATTCACTGGAAACACTCTGAAAGATAGGAAAGCCCACTGTTTTGCACAAATTAGAATCTTTAAAATCATCTCCCTTTAGTGTTTTCAACTGTTGCAGAGCCATAAACCAAAGACTCAAATATTTCAAATCATCACTAATAGTATTAGGCAAAAATTCTCAGATGCCACCACTTTTAATGTCGTATACATCAAATTATAACAAAAGACAACTACAATATGATGCTCCCATCTGGTTTGTGAACAGCACACATATATCACAGTAAACCAAACTTATATTCCACCATCAAGTGTGGTTCCCCCATGAGCTCACTTTGGGATGGATCATTGAGAATATCTTCAAATCCGATAGTCTCATTACCTCTCAAAATATCCAATGAAAGGTTTGGGCTAGAAAGAAATGGAAGATGCTGAACCTGCTGTACTGCTTTGAATTCCATTTGTAATTTTAGAGGAGCAAACAGACCTTGGATGTTTCTCAGTGTGGAAAAATTCATTTTATCTTGGTTGAGCTGGAAATTTTTTTCTGATAATTCAAGAGCATGACTTGGTAACAATTCACTTTTCACACATGGAAAACCTTTCCGAAGAAGATCATGTCGTTCAAAAGGTCCACTTGCTGAAAGTTCAGTAACTGGAATACTGTCCTTTAGCTGAGATCCAAGACCCCTGGCATTCATCCTCAGTCCGCTGTGTGAACAGCCGCGGAGAGTCCGGTTACCGTCCGCCGGCGCGGCTGCTCACTTCCATTTCTCAACATCCAGATTCTTCCGTGGAATCTCTCCAGTCTCATAGAAGGACAGGCGCTCCTCACCTTGTTCTCGAAGCTTCTCCCCAAACACATTGGTGGGACCTCAGAGAAGCAATCGATTCTGGAGGCAACACTGCACTTGTTTGCCAGGTATCAGGAGATTCGGCCTTTGTTCTTGGCAGCTGCTCTGCCAATGGAGGTGGAGTGGAAAATGAGTCCATATTTTGGTGTGTACCCCTTGTCTTCAGGGCTCTGGAAACTTTGTCCCTTTGCTGGGCCCTGGGAATCACTCAGACATCAGGACTTGCTATGACTTTGAGACCAGCACGGGCTACAAAGTTCAAGCCCAGCCTGAACTGCAGAGTGAGACCCTATCTCCAAAATTAATATATAGAGCTGAGGAGATACCTTGGCGGTCTGAGCGCCTGCCTGGCCAGCACAAAGACCCGGGTTTGATTCCTGGTACCCCAAGGCCAAACTGGCCACTGAAATCAGGCATGAAGGTGCATGCATTCCTGTAATCCCAGCACTGGGGACTCTGAAACAGGAAGATTACTATGAGTCTGAGTTGCGTAGCGAGACCCTGTACCAAATAAATAAATAAATACATAATTTTAAAAATTAAAAATAAATTTTTAAAATGAGCTGAGAGACCAGGGAGATAGCTCAAGGGCACAAGCACCTGACTGACAAGCACAAGGTCCTAAGTTCCATCTCTGGTACCAAAAAAAAAAAAAAAAAAAACTAAAAAAACCTGGAGTGTAGCTCAGTACCAAGGCCCTGGGTTAAACCTCCCATCCTGGGGGGCGGATAGAGAATGGGGACCCCATCAGTCTCTGCAGAGCCCTGGCTTTCTTATGAATAGGGTCTCGGTCATTTTCCTGCTCTGCTTTCCGCAGCCTATTCCCTGGAGCCAGGGCCTGTCATTTCTGTGAGCCTTCTTAGCCTCCCCAACGTGGAGGAGTCTGCCTCTTTAAAGCAGCGGCCCCTGGCCGGGTTATTGTCTCGCCTGGCAGCCAATCGGTGGCGCCGTTGGGGGCGGGGGATCTGTCCTTCTGATTGGCTAACACGCTCCTCGCCCCGCCCGGGATCCCGGGAGCTGTCCGGCTGCCTCGGTGCTGATCCCGTCGCCGCCCACGGGCCGCGAGCAGCGTCCAGAGGGCACTATGAGCGGGGGCGTCTACGGTGGAGGTGAGCCAGCCTCGGACTTTGCACTCCTGGCCCTCGCGGCCTCCCCCACGGCCCAGAGCCCTGAACCCGCTCAACCCAAGGTGGGAACCCTGGGGCCTGTCACCTCGGCGCTTGAGCGTGTCAACCCCAGATTTGGATCTCGTGTCACCTCTGCCTTTGGTCTTCTCCCCATGCCCCGCATGCCCACTATTCAGCCCACTTCCTCCCTGTCCCCACTCCGACCCCTTCCTGCCCACCAGGAGTGGGCCTGAACAAGACCACCGGGCAGGAGGGGACGCTGGTGACTGGACCCTCCACTGCTAGGACCCCGAACTCCAGGCCAAGTGCACAACTGGCCCGGTCACTGTTGAAGATGGAAAGTCTGTGGCTGTGCACCCCCCCAGCTCCCCTGGAAGTTACCCAGAGGGACAGTTGGGGGTTGGCCCCCTCACTCACCTGTCTCCCTGCACAGATGAAGTGGGGGCGCTGGTCTTTGACATTGGCTCCTTCTCGGTCCGCGCTGGGTACGCTGGGGAGGACTGCCCCAAGGTGAGCCTTCCAGGTGCTCCTCCAAGTGTTGGATTCCCCACCAGGCTTACTGCGATCCCCAGCACAAAGCTCTGTTTGGGGGGACTCTGGGAGTGAACTCGGGGCAGGCAGAGGGTCCAGTGCAGGACTTGACCAACAAGACGCGAACAAGGTGATCTCGCTCCCTGTCCATCCTTCCTATCCCCAGGCAGACTTCCCCACCACAGTGGGGCTGCTGGCCGCGGAGGAGGGAGGCGGGCTGGAGCTGGAGGGGGAGAAAGAGAAGAAAGGGAAGATCTTCCACATTGACACCAATGCCCTGCATGTGCCTCGGGATGGAGCAGAGGTCATGTCACCCCTCAAGAATGGCATGAGTAAGCCCTCTACCCCCGCCAACAGGGTCCGGAGCCTACCCCTCGTCACCACCGACATGACCCCACATACATGCTGAGGCTTTCCTGCAGCTGCCAACCCCCAGGGACCTTTCTACCACTGCCCACAGCTTCCCACTTCCCAGCGCAGGGTCCACCGCATTCCCGGAAGTGAGGGGCTTTTCTGATGGAGCCAGACTTACCCTGCCCTGGGCTTTTTTCCTCCCTGTCTCTGATCTCTGCCTGCTCACCTGCATCTCTCCACACTGGCCTGCTGCCCACAGTTGAGGACTGGGAGTGCTTCCGAGCTATCCTGGACCACACCTACAGCAAACATGTCAAGTCCGAGCCGAACCTGCACCCAGTGCTCATGTCTGAGGCCCCGGTGAGTGCCTCTCCTCACCACATACAGCCCCCAGTCATGTCCTTTCCACCTGTCTGTCACTTCACCTCCTTTTTCAGATGTTTCATTCCAGCCCTTCTTCACTTTCAGCCACTTTCTTTCCTCCCTGAGTTAATCTCCGTACCTCCTTCTCTCTTCCTGCTTCATTTGCTCCAATGCCATGTAAGCACATCTTAAAAAGGAAAAAAAAAATGAATGAAGAAAATCACTGATCATTGAATCCAGGGCTTTTGAACTGAGCTACATCCCCAGCTTAGAATCTTGTTAAATTGTCCAGGCTGGACTCCTTCCTCAGCCTCTCAGAAAGCTGAGACTGCAGGTGTGGGCCAGCATGCCTGGCTCTCTCATCCTTTTCTAACTTTATAACTTCAACTTTCTGGCCAACATCTAATGATCACTTAAAGAATCAGGTTGAGGGCTGACGAGATAGCTCAGTGGTCTGAAGTGCCTGCTTAGGTGAGGTTAGGCCAATGTGCAGGGACTTCAGTTGGATCCTGAGCACTGCAGGCTGTGCAGCCCTATTCCCAGGGTGGGCTGAGTTGGCCACAAAAAAAAAAAAAAAAATCGACTTGATTTATAAAGTATGTGAAGAAAACAATGTTAAAGATCTTACCTTCTTTCCATCCCTTCTCTAAAGTCAGAAGCTTTTCTATGTTTTAGCTAAGTTTTTGTGTATTTTTCTTCCATAAGTCTGAATAACATAAATCTCTGTGTTTTTAAAATTTGGGTCATTGTCTGTGAACTTTCTGCTCTAGGAATAAAGTCCACCAGAGGTCAGGACACATGTTTCTCACTGCTCACCTTTAAATACAATTGCATTTTAACCTATTTAGGTGTCAGGAATTGAACTCAGGGTCTCACGCTTGCCATGCAGTTCTATGCCACTGAACTTCTTCCCCAGCCCCACATTTTAGACTTTTTAAATTTATTTGGTATGAGGTCTCACTATGCAGTTTGGACTCATAGTGATCCTCCTGTCTCAGCCTCCTGCAGTGCTGGGGTTACAGGTGTGCACCACCACACCTGGTTTCAGTGGCCAGCATGGTATGTGGTACCAGGGATTGAACTTGGGTCCTTGTGCTTGCCAGGCAGACGCTTAGACCACTAAGCTATCTCCCCAGTCCCATTTTAGACTTTCAAAAAGATCAACACTCTACTTTCTTTTTTTTTTTCCTCCGGAACCAGGAATTGAACTCAGGCCCTTGAGCTTGCCAGAGAAGCATTTATTCCATTGAGCCATCTTCCAGTCCCTCTTTCTTCTTTCTTTTTCTTTTCTTTTCTTTTGCAGAACCAGACATTGAACTCAGACCCTTGTACTTGCCAGGCAAGTGCTTATTCTGCTGAGCTATCTCCCTGGTCCCCAGTTTTCTCTATATTTTATCAAGACATTAATTAAATAAGCTGTTATATTAATTCTATCATCTTGAAAAAAATCTCCCTAGGAGCCCCCTGCCTTTTAGATTAGTAACCCTCTATCCCAGGGACATGCTTGTCACCCTGCTACCTCCCTTGATACCTCATTTTGGGTAATCCTTGTCTCTCTCCTCTATCAGCAGAGGAGCATTTGGGATTCTACCACCTCTGTGGTACAGTACAAGAAAGGGGAAGTCACTTTCTTGTACTTTTCTCTTTTTCTCAATTTATTCCTTTGTTTTGTGGACCAGATTCTCCAAGAATTACCTTAGGAAGGTCATAGAGCTAGGTGTATGGTGCACACTGTATCACAGCAGTAGAGAGGCTGAGGCAGGAGGATCACCTATCTGATTTCCAACCTTTCACACATTGCCTCTGTTTTTCTTTTCTTATTTCCAATCCTTGACACCCTCTCTCTTCCCTTTCCCCTCCACCTCTCTATTCCCATCCCTTTTTAAAAATTTAAGACAGGCCGGGCGTGGTGGCGCACGCCTGTAATCCCAGTACTCGGGAGGCTGAGGCAGGAGGATTGTTGTCAGTTCGAGACCAGCCTGAGCTACAAAGTGAGCTTAAGGACAGCCTGAACTGCATAGTGAGACCCTGTCTCAAAAAGACAAAAAAAAAAAAAAAATTTAAGACAGGGTCTCTCTCTCTCTCTCTCTCTCTCTCTCTCTCTCTCTCTCTCTCTCTCTCTCTCTTTTCCCTTGTACTTGCCAGGGAAGCGCTTATTCCACTGAGCTATCTCCCCAGCCAAAAAATCTATATATCTGTATTTTTTTTTTGACAGAACTGGGGATTGAACTCAGGCCCTATGTGCTTGCCAGGGAAGCGCTTATTCCACTGAGCCATCTCCCTACCACCCCCAGTTTAAGTTAATCTTTGAGACAGGGTCTCACTATACAGTTCAGGCTGGCCTTAAGCTCACCTTGTAGCTCAGGCTGGTCTCGAACTCACAACAATCCTCCTGCCTCAGCCTCCCGAGTGCTGGGATTACAGGCATGCGCCACCACGCCCGGCTAAATTAATCTTTTAAGTTTAATAATTTAGGCTTGGAATGTAGCTCATACACACAAAAGAAAAAACAAAAAAGAATCAACAATTCAAATGTTCTGCCCCCAGGATGACTAACAAAAATGTCAAATCTTCCCAATAGAAAACCCATTTTCTCTTGAGCAATTATTCTCCACAATGTGAGAATTTTTTTTTTTTTTTTTTTTTTTTTTTTTTTTTTTTTTTTTTTTTTTTTTTTTTTTTT
>PVKA01020204.1:0-40779 GCA_004027165.1 Ctenomys sociabilis | reverse complement strand
TGGATGCCACTTGAACATATACTCATAAGTGAAATAAACCAGACACATGTGCAAATATCATATAGTCTCCCTAGTATAAGAAGTAAAAAGAAGAAATACAAATAGAAATATACGACAACTAAAAAGAATTTAGTCAGATAGTTAGGGCAACCTGAATGTCTTATGCTGCAGGGTACTAATCAGCTTTTCTTCTGGATCGTTAACAATCTAAGTTCACAGATCAAAGTTGGAGAAATAGAAGAGCCGCAAGGCAAGCCAACATTTTGGTCCTAGCCTTTCAAGGTCAGCAAAGACTCAGGACATAGGAGAACCTGTAATGTAACATCATGAAACTCAGTCATGCCCCAAATTTTCTGATCAAGGAGATTATGGAGCCACAGAAGGAGACTGATGATCTATAATGTACCTGGGGAAAGATATATGGAGAGAAACCTTTCTCTCAGGCTCTCACAGAGAGCAAAGTGGTCCAGCATTGGCCGTGATTCATCCAAATTAGTGACACAGACAAAGGATATACAGAATAAGGTAAAGGATTGTAAGATAAACCCTGAGGGGACTTCACTGACCTCATCAAATCAAAAGCTACATGTTTTGGTATGTAGGTCTTGCTCGATCTAGGTCTTAACCATCCAGTAGAAAAGTATAAAAATGAGGTTTATAACACAGGGCCATAATAATAAGTTGAGCTGTAAAGGGCTATAGTCAACAACTTCTTCAAATAAGTCACTATTGTGGAATGCTGGACTGTATTGAATTGTGTCACCGAGTTCAGACACCTATAGTGGTTTGATGACAATGGAGTGCCCATCTTTGATAGGACTGGACAAAAAAAGGGGGGATACAAAGGAAGAACCAAGTTGTGTTTGTACAGACAGTACAGTTAGGATAAATTTGCAGTATTTATGAATAATTCTATGGGAAGCAAGATTTGCACTAATAGTGGCTGGACAGGATATTATGGCAGTGTCTAATACTATGTATGGACAACCACTAGGAAGATAGCAAGGTGGATAATATTAATTATTGAATCTGTAATACAATTCAGTTATAAAAAATAAGTATACAGGTACACTCTCTTAAGTTTCTGATTAAAGATAACTGCTACAATAATGTCTGTAAGTAGAATATCATATATGTACCTTGTACAATACCAAACCATTATGAAAACAGTCTACAATGTATTATCGAATCTGTACTGTTAATTTGTCTTGAAACTGTCTCATTGCTACTTGTTCTTTAATAATAAATAAATAAAAGAACAACAAAGTTATAGAAAAAAATAGATTAGGAAAAAACAAGGGTGGTGGTTAATGGTAGGTGTCAGTTTGGCTAGACTAGGATGCTCATTTTCTAGATAAAATAGTGATTAGAATATTGCTAGAAAGACATTCTTCAATTGTCACCAATGTGAATAATATTAGGTAAAGCATGTTTCCCTCCATCATATGGAAGAGTGTTAGCCAGGAAGATGGCTCAGTGGAATAAGCACTTCTCTGGCAAACTCAAGGGCCTCTGTTCAATCCCTAGTTCCACCAAAAAAAAAAAAAAAAAAAAAAAAAAAAAAAAAAAAAAAAAAAAAAAAAAAAAAAAAAAAAAAAAAAAAAAAAGGAAGAGTGTTATTCAACCAGGTAAATGTTCTGTAAAGGAAACTCATGTTGCCAAGAATGCAAGAAAGGGACCAGAATGTTTTTTACACTGAAACCTCTCCTGATTTTCCCAACTGACAATCTACTGTGTTACGGTTTTCCACAAAACCAGAATGGATAGATAAAAAGGCTTGTATCTCAGAGCTTTACTGCGAGGAGTATCATGGAACTAGAGGCTGAGCAGCTCTGTGATCTGCCACCAGCAACCAGAGAAGCCAGGAAGCCAGTGTGATGACTCGCTCAGTTTATGGCTCATACACCAGTGCTCAGCGTGAAGCTCAATCGAAGTCAGAAGGCCTGGGAACTGTCGCAAAGAATCCCAGGACAGGAGAACATGGCCCTACTCAGAAAGTGAAATAACCCTTCCTTTGTGTGTTTTTCCTTCAGCATAAGCCCACAGTGAAATGGATGAATACTTCCCAACTGGTGAAGGCCGATTTCCATTACTTAACCTATTGCAACAAATGCTTATCTCTTCTGAAAACAGAGAGACATGTAAATAATATTTCATGAGCTTTTTGGACATCTCTTAGCTCTTAAACTCAATTTACAGATGTTGACCTCTCAACTAATCTTCAGATTAAACAAAAGTGACTGCCAAGAATTGGGTAGGACAAATACAGAAAAATCCAAATACATTATATTGAAACTGAAAAAAAAGTAATTCCTAAAGAGAAGTAACTACAATTTAAAAAAATCTATCATTGAAAATTTAGATAACCTAAAAAATGACAATTGGATAAAGAAGAATGGATTAAATAATAAACAACAGATAAGATAGAAAACAATGTGGATAAATTGTAAAGTGCTAAGGAAAATAATCGCTGAAACTCAGAACATATATATACCGTCAAATTGGCATTAAAAACAAAGATTTGCTAATAATTGTAAGAAAGCTTGTCAAACATCTCTTAGTTAATAAATAATTTGTTAAAGAATTTTCTTGGGGCCAAGGAGATAGCTCAGTGGAAAAAGTGCTATATCCCTGTCAAGCTCAAGGGCCTGACTTCAATTCCCTGGTTCCACCAAAAAGAAAAAAATAATTTCTTAGAGTAAAGAAAATTAGTACTTTTGAAGATACACATTTTAAAAATCAGTGATATTTGTACAGGTAGACAAAATAAAGTTTACAGTTTATCACGGAGCCAGGGATAGCTCAGTGGCATAAGTGCCTGTCTGGCAAGTGCAAGGTCCTGAATTTGATTCCTGGCACCAAAATAAATAAATAAATAAAATTTAGTCATAAAAATTCATAATTCAAATTTCCACTGAAAACAAAAACTCTAAATATAAACATGAGTCAGAGAATATTCATTTAGTAATTGAGGATATATCAAAAACTAAAAGACTGTACAGTGGATAAAATGTTGTTTAAGTTAAATATTAGGCATAAAAGTGAAAAATTTCATTGAAAACAAGTGTTACACAATAATATCAACATGAGATCAGAAAATGTTTAACAGTTAACCAAATATAATAAAATAGGAATAGAATTCTAAATTATTAAGTACCAAAATCACAGTTATGTATATATTTAAAAATTAACAGAAAATAACAAAAATCATAAGTGATATAAATGTGTTCTAGCTAGTAGAGATGGAAGGAAATAAAAATTAATCCGAAGAAATATGAGAGCAGAAAATAAGAAAGCAAAGATAAAAGAAATCTGAAAATGAAACAAGCTAGAACTGAATCTAGATAAAACATTAACCCCCAGAATACAAATGCTTAAGGTCATCTGTCTAACAGAAAATCAAATGCAAATGTTAGACACAGCAAAGAAAATAAAATCAAGGATGCTTGGAAATCACTAATATGCCAGGTGTAGTGGTGCAAGCCAGTAATCCCAGCACTTACGAGGCTGAGATAGAAGAGTTGTTGGAATTCTGAAGCCAGCCTGGGCTACCTAGTGAGTTCAGGACCAGGCTGAATTACATAATGAGACCAAATCAAAACAAAGAAGTATTAATAAGAAAAATAAAGAGTTTAACCAAAACATTGATATTAGGGCTAGCAAATGAGATTTCATAATAGTAAAAGAAGTCATCTCAAAAGAGATATTTTATGCTTTTCTGTTCCCTACAACACAAAGAAAAATCTAGACAAACAAGATACATGTGCAATATGTATCTGTTAGATACGCAATCGTTTTAGGAAAATGTTACTACACCCCTAACAGAAATAGATCAGTCCATTCCAAAAGGTCATAAGGTTACAAAAGTCTAAATGAGAAATTATTCTGCTTGATATAACCAAAAAATTTTACAGCACCATACTTGCAACCTAAAACGTCAACCACTTAACTATTACTTTTATTACATTTGTCAAAAGCTAGTTATGTATTATTTATTTATTATATAATTAAATGAGCTATTGGGAACTCCTTGTTCTAAAATTAAATTTGACTGTTTTTATTCATGATTTTTACCCATTCAGTTTCTATTTCTATATTGGCTTTACAAATAGGTTTTCTCTTTTTAAGAAATGAAAACAGGAACCATGAAATGTATCTTTGTACCTACTGGTGGATGGAATGTGTCCCTTTGTATTGCATGAAGTGAAATCCTCACCCCGTTAACAGTGTTAGGGATGTGACCATAGGACAACAGCCCCATGAAAGGCTCATCACAGAGAAGATTCACTCATGGGGATCTACTCGTGACAAAGGGAATGAATGACTGATGGACAAAGGGAAAGAGGAAGAATTTAGAAAGCTTTGCTATTATAAGTTTGCACTTATAGTACCTGTACAGTAATAAAGTATGACCTCAAAATGGACTTGGAGGGCCAGCCTGACAGCTCACTAGGCTGAAAACACCTGCTTAGGTAAAGCATAGTGGCCAGGGTTCAATCCCAGGGCCTGCCATGCCGGTCCCTTCCCCAGTGTGTGCTGAGATGGTGATTGAGACTGAGCATGGACGCATGTGGTGGTAACCCAGCGCTTGGAAAGCTGTAAGGAGGACAAACACTGGGAGTCTCATCTATGTACTGAGACTCTGTAGACCCTGATCTAAAAACATTTTTTAAAAAATGGACTTGGATAAGTTTATTTCAAATTCTTGATCCATGCCAAAAAGAGAGGGAGAAAGAAAAAAGGGAAAAGAGTAAAAGCAATTTAACTGACATGCTAAGAAAAAAATTGATGCAGCTACAATAACAAAAATAACTAGAAGTCAATAACAGAAAAATAGCTAGAAAATTCCTGAATACCTTGGGATTGACACATTTCTAAATAAGAGATTTCTCTCTCTCTCTATCTTTCTGTCTCTCTCTCTCTCTTTCTGTCTCTCTCTGTCTTTCTCTCTCTCTCTCTCTCTCTCTCTCTCTCTCTCTCTCTCTCTCTCTCTCACACACACACACACACACACTCTGGGCTCTAGGAAAAAAATGAGTCAGCATGAAGTAGAAAATATTTTATACTAAATAAAATTGAAAATACAATTTACTCACATTTGTGAGTTGTGGGAAGAGTCACGATTCAAGAAAAATATTTAGCATTTAATGCATATATTGGAAAAGAAAAAGTCTGCATTAATAATCCTATCTTCTACCTTAGATAATTTTTTATTTGTTATTTTATTGAAGAACAAATAGCAATGAGACAGTTTCAAAATAAATGAGTAGGACAGATTCAATAATTGATACATTGGATACTGTTTTCGTAGTGGCTTTTTGTCATACAATGTGCCTTCTTGATATTTTACTTACAAACACTATTAGAGCAGATGCCTCTAATCAATGAATTAAGAGAATGTAGCAGTATATTTATCTTATTTTTAAAGCTGAATTATAGTACAGATTCAATAATTAATATTTTCTGCCTAGTTATTTTCCTAGGGGTTGGCCCTAGTATAAGAAGCTGACCGAATACCCTGTCCAAACCCTATTACTACAAATCTTGCTTTTCATGGAATTATACCAAAGTACTGCTTATTTATCCTGACTGTACTGTTATACAAATACAGAATGGTTCTTCATTTCTGGCAAGTAACCACTTTTTTCTTTTTGTTTGTATAGTCCTGTCAAAGACAGGCATTCCGTTGTCATTCAATAATTATAGGTGACTGACTTCAACGGAACAATCAAACACAGTCCAGCAGTCTATAATAATAGTGGATTATCTGAAGAAGTTGTTGAGTAGAACCATTTACAGCTCTGCTTACTATCATGGCCTTATTTTATATACCTCATTTTTATATTTTTCTGCTGGATTGTTAAGACAGAGATAAAGTAAGACCTATGTAACACAAAATGTAGCTTTTGTATCTGATGAGGACAGTCAAGTCCCCTCAGAGTTTATCCTGTACCCCCATACCTCACTCTGTAGACCCCTTGTCAGTGTCACCCATGTGGAGGAGTAATGACCATTACTTGAGCACTTTGCTCTCTGTGAGAGCCTGAGAGAAAGTTTTCTCTCCATGTGATTCTCCTTAGGTACACTATACATCATTGATATCATTCATCTGTGGCTCCATAATCTCCTTGATCAGAAAATTTGGGGCATAACTGAATTCCATGATGTTACAGTACAGATTCTCCTATGTCCTGAGTCTTCACTGACCGTGAAAGGCTAGGGCCAAAATGTTGGCTGATCTTGTGGCCCTTCCATTTCTCCAACTTTGATCTGTGAACTTAGATTGTTAACCATCCAGAAGAAAAGCTGATTAGTACCCTGCAACATACACAGTTCAGTTTACCCTAACTATGTGACTAAATTCTTTTTTGTTGTTATACAATTCTATTTGTATTGCTTCTTTTGATTTCTTATCTTAGGGAGACTATATAATATTTGCACATGTGTGTCTAGTTTACTTCACATATGAGTATACATTCAAGTGGGATTCACTTCAAATTAAATGCATCAAGCTTATCATTGTTTATAGCTGAGTAATATTCTGTTGTATAGAAATACCACATCTTTTTCAACCATTCCTCATGTGATGGACATCTTGGTTGTTTCCAAGATCTGGCTATCAAAAATTGTGCTGCTACAAACACAGGTGACAAATATCACTACAATATGATGTTTTCAGTTCCCAGGGAAAATTCCCAGTACGGTGACAGCTGGTTTGAATGGGATTTCCAGTCCTATTTTTGTGAGGAGTCTCCACAATGGTTGCACCAGTCTACATTCCCACCAGCAATGGAGAAGGGTTCTCTTTTCCCCACATCCTCTCCAACAATTGTTGTTGATTGATTTCTTTAGGACAGCCATTCTTTCTGTAGTGAGATGGTATCTCAGTGTTGTTTTTATTTGCATTTCACGGATGGCTAGCGATATGGAACATTTCTTCATATATTTATTCGCTTCTATAATTTCATCCTCTGAGAAGTGTGTATTCATCACCGATGCCCATTTCTGGATTAGGTCTTTAAATTTAATGGCCCTAATATATCTTAGTTCTCTATATATTCTAGAGTCTGAGTGCTTGCTAGTTAGGATTTTTTCTATATTTGTGGGTTGTCTTTACACTCTGTTGACAATTTGTTTTGACATTCAGAAACTCCTCAAGAAGAGTTGATCCCAGTTGTTGATTCTTTCAAGTATTTCTCATGCAAATATATGTTTGTTCATGACCTCTTTGCCTACCCCTTTGTCTTCAAGGGTTCCTTCTACTTTCCCTTCCAGGAGATTGAATGTTTCTCTTTTAATTTAGATCTTTAATCCATTTTGACTTTAGGTTACTGCATGGTGATAGAGCTGGGTCAAGTTTTAGTTTTCATCAAGTAGAAAGCCAATTTTTAAAGTACCATTTCTTAAATAGGCTATCTTTCTTCCAGTAAGCTTGCTTGACCCATTTGTTCAAGATCAGATTGTTGCATGTGTTCGCAGAGGCCTCTGTGTCTTCGAATGTATTCCATTGATCCTCAGTTCTACTTCCTTGCCAATAACATGTTGATTTTTATCACAGTGCTTTTGTAGTATAATTTTAAGTCACAAATTGTGATGCTTCCTGCCTTGTTTTAGTAGGCCATGATTTCCTTTGCTATTCTAGGTTCCAAATAAATTTCACGAATTAATTCTCCATGTCTGAGAGGTATGTTGGTGGCACTTTGATAAGGATTACATTAAATCAGTACAACAATTTTGAGAGTATGGCCATCTTCGCCATGTTGGTTTTTCCTATCAAGGAGCTGTGATTATCTTTGCATTTTCTGAAATCCTATAGGATCTCTTTCATAGGGTGTTGTAATTTTCTGTGAAAAGATCCTTGACTTCCTTGTTTAAGTAAATTCCAAGGTATTTCAATTTCCATGCTGCTATTGTAAAAGGTATTGTTTGTATTGTTTCCCTCTCAGTGTGCTTGTTATCAGTGTAGAGGAATACTATTGACTTTTGAGTATTGACTTTCTATCCTTCTATGCTACTGAATTTCTGTATCAATTCTTGATGTTCCTTCATAGAACTTTTTGGGTCTTCCAAATAACGGATCATGTCATCTGCAAATAGTGATAATTTAACTTCTTCTTTACCTATTCTTATTCCTTTCATTTCTCCCTCCTTTCTAGTGGCTGTTGCTAATGATTCCAAAACTATATTGAATAGATGGGGTGATAGGGGACATCTTTGTCTTCTATCTGATTTAAGAGTAGGTTTTTCCAAATTTGGAATTATACTGGCCATTGTGTCGTCATAAATGGCTTTTATCAAATTGAGGTAGATGGCATCTATTCCAATTTTCTTTAGGATTTTAAACATGAATGAGTGTTAGACTTTGTGAAAATCTTTCTCTGCATCAATTGAGATGATCATTTTGCTTTTATATGTCTGTCTATTAATATAGTATATTTCATTCTTAGATTTTTGAATATTGAACCATCCTTGCATCCCTGGGATGAATCCTACTTGGTCATGCTATACAATCTTCTTGATGATTTGCTGTATTCTGTTGGCTAGAATTTTATTGAGGATTTTTTGCATCTGTGTTCATGAGGGAGCTTGGCCTGTAGTTCTCATTTTTGTTTGTGTATTTCCCTGGTTTTGGAATCCGTATTATACTTGCCTCCAGAAATTATTTTGAGACAACTGTTTCCTTTTCAATTTCATTTAAAAGTTTGAGGAGTGTAGGGATTATATCTTCTATTATTTCTTGTAGAATTCAGCTGTGAATCCATCAGGACTTGGACTTTTCCCTGTCAGTAGGGTTTTTATTATGTTTCGTATTTGTTGGCTATTACTGGCTCATTGAGAGTTGTTTTCTCTTCTTGATTCAGTTTGGGTAATTTCTACCTTTCAAGGAATCTGTCCATTTCTTCTGTGTCTTCCATTCTTTGAGCATAAACATTCTCGAAGTAGCTATTGATAATCTACTGAATTTCTACTGGGTCTGTGGTGATTTTACTGTTTTTCATTCCTTATTGCTTATATTTTAATTTTCTCTTTTGTCCTTTTCATGACAGTAGCTAGAGTCTTATCAACATAATTTAGTCTTATGAAGAACCAGATTTTTGATTTGTGGATTCCTTGAACTGTTTTCTTCATTTAAATTGAACTAATTTCTCCTCTAATTTTTATAATTTCTTCCTGTCTTTGGGCTGTGGGTTTGATTTGCTCTTCCTTTTCTAGATATAGAGGTGTGACATTAGGGTGTTTTTTTTGTTCCTATTCTGTTTTCCTAATGTGTGAGTTCATACCTATGATTTTTCCCTTGGAGAACTGCATTCTTTGCATTCCGAAAATTCTGATAACTTGTGGTTGAATTTCCATTGAACTGTAGATACTGTTGAATTTCTTGTTTAATTGCATCTGTGACGCATTGCTTGCTGAGTCGTGTGTTGTTTAATTTTCATGAATTTAGTGGATTTTTCTGGTTTCTTTTGTCTCATTGTACTATGGTCAGATAACATGCATCAGATAATTTCTGTTTTCTTGCATACACTTAAGCATGACCTATGGGCTAGTATGTGGTCTATTTTAGAAAACAACCCATGTGCAGTTGAAAAAAATGTACATTCAGCTGTGGTTGGTTGGAACACTCTGCATATGTCCACCAGGTCCATTTGTTCCAAACTCTGGTTCAGTTCTCATACTTCTTTGCTAATTTTTTGTCTGGTTGACCTATCTTTTTGAGATAAGGGGAAGTTAAGGTCACCTGTTAAGATTGTGATCTTGGATATTAGATTTTTCATGTCCATTAACATTTGTCTTACATAGTTGGGTGCTCCTGTGTTTGGTGCATAGATATTTATGTGTGTTACCTCTTCCTCTTGAATTTTTCCCCAATCAATATATAGTGGCCTACTTTGTATTGTTTGATCATTTTAGTTTTGAAGTTGAGACTGTCAGAGAACAAAATTGCTACTCCTGCTTTTTCTGAGGTGCTGGCGCATGTCATATTATTTTCCATCCTTTGACTTTAAGCCTATGAATGTCCTTTTGAGTTAAGTATGTTTCTTGCATACAGCATATTGTTGGATTTTATTTTCTAATCCATTGTGCCAGTCTATTTCTCTTAATTGGTGAATTGAGTCCATTATCATTGATGGTTATAAGTGAAATGTGTTGATTTATGATGGTCATAATAATTACCTGCTGTTGTTTACTCCTCCTGTGTTTATTTGTTTGTGCTAATACTGGGTCATTTCTGTTCTCATTTGTGGAGGTCTGGTCATTGTGGTCTCTCTCTAGGATATCTTTCAGTAGCTTGTGTAGGGATCCCTTTGTCATCATGAAATTCTTTAGTTGTTCTTTGTCATGGAAGTATCTCACTTCTCCCTCAAGCTTGAAAGACAGTTTTGCAGGGTATAGTACTCTGGGCTGGAATTTGTTTCCATACAGGACTTGAAGAACTCTGCTCCATGCTCTCCTTGCCTTCTTGGTTTGTGTAGAGAAGTCAGCTGTAATTCTGATGGGTTTTCCTTTGAATGTGATCTGTTTCTTCTCTAGCAGCTTTCAGTATATTATTTTTGTGTTGGATTTCTGGGATCTTGACTATTATATGACTTAGTGTGTTTTTACTTGGGTTGAAGTTATTTGGTTTTCTGTATGCTTTGGTTACCTGAATATTGAATTGTTTCCTCATATTTGGGAAGTTTTCTGCTATTACTTCTGCCCATATTCTTTTTATATCATTTGTATTGACTCCTTTATTCTCATTGATTCAATTAATCTCACATTGTTCATCCTGGCATCATCTGGTAGGTGATGGATTATTTTTTCTTGCATCCTCATTATTTTGAAGTGAACCTTTCTCATCTTTTCACTAGCTGCACCATTGTCTTCAAGATCTGAAACTCTGTATTTCCTTTCACTCAAATGGTTTTATAAGCCTGTGATTGAGATTTTAAGTTCCTCTGTATCTCTTTGACTGTGCTTCATCCAATCTGTTGGTTTTCGGTAGTGCTCATTCCAGGAATCCATCATATATGTGATCTCTTCTATTTTTTTTTATCCTTGCCTTCTTTAGAGGTAGCTATTAATTCTTTTACTGCCGAGTTTTTTCCAAATTGGGTTTCCTCCATATATTTCCGGAATTGATTCTCTACTTCAGAAGGATGATTTCAGAAATTATTTTGTTTGAGAAATTATTTGTGCTTTGAGTTCCTCATTACTTTTCTGCTTTTGCTTTTTTGCTTGTGACGCTGTTAATTCATACATTTCAGCTGGAATAGTGTTCTCTGCACTTGTCCTGGGTGGACATTGGGTTTCCCCAATACGTTTCTAGATTTGATTCATTACTTCAGATGCTATGTATTCAAAAATATCTTTTTTCATTTCAGGTGTTAATTCTTGTCTGAGTTCCTCTATAACTTTCTGCTCTCTTTTCTTTGTTTCCAATTCTGCTAATTCATTCATTTCAGCTGAGCTAGTGTCCTGTGCACTTATTGGTGGACTCGAGGTCTGAGATTGCCCTTTGCTCCTTGTCTTTGTCATTTTGTATAGCACTGACCTCTGATCTTTGGTGTAGAGCTTTGGTGCAGTTATGACTATAACATAGTATGAGATCCGGGTGCCAGTCTATTAAGTTTGAGATTATCCGGTTATGCCTCGCCTGGATCTAGGTATTGTGCTCAGGTCCTTTTCACTGCAGCTTTTCTGGTTCAACTGGGAGCCTGTGGTTCCCCTCTGTTCTGTTCCTGGTCCAAGGAGCACTGGGGAGTACAGAAGCTCTACCAAACACTCACCAGGCTGGGCGAGGGTTCTTCTGGTGGTAGGAAATTCAGAAAAATTCTCACTCACTCAGTGGGCTTGCGAGCAGGGACTCCGGATGATGCAGAGTGCATGGAGGGAAGCCAAAAGATCTCGCACACACTCACCAAACAGGGCTCTTGTGGACTGGGTGGAGTGAGAGTGAGAAAAATTCCCACTTTCTCGGCGGTCTTGGAGGCAGGGGCTTCAGGGAGTTGCCAGGCAAATCGTTCTGAGGTGTCTCTGGCCCAATGCTCGCTCACCTGGGGGTCTTAGGTGAGGGGGCTTCAGAGGGTCCAGAGCACCAGGTGAAGCCAAAGCGCTCCCACACACTCACTGAACTGGGCTCTCATGAGTCTCGTGGAGCGAGAATTGGAAGAATTCCCACTGGCTGGGTGGGCTTGGGGATAGAGGCTCCAAGGTGTTGCCAGGCAAGTACGTCTGTGTTGTTCAATTTTAACTTTTGTTTCATGATTTGCAACGTTTTTTGACATACAGTCTACTTACAAAGCATGGCATGATATTTTCTCCTAGTATTAGAAACTTTAAAAAGTGTGTTTCCATTGTACGTTACCATTGTATTAGTTCTTCCTTATCTTTTACACACACACACACACACACACACACACACACACACACACGAAAACATATGTGCTGTCATCTTAAGGTCTTCCCTGCTGTTTTTGTCCTCCTCTAATGTATTTCTCAAAGCAGTTTTCTCCATCAGTCTGCTTAATGTCATCTGGATCTGGCAACAAGACAAAGCTTCTTAGAAGACAGTGCTGAATGAGGACTTGAGGAAGATGCAATAGTCTCATCCATATTATACTTAGGTACAGAATAGGAAAGCCCATCAGCACAGTAGTAGTGTGGCCACTTGGGAGCTTCGGAGGATCTAGAGCACACACTGCAAGTGAGAATAAAATACATTACTTTAGAAATTGTCCATATTCGAGTGACTTTAAATTAATGAATGATAATAAACCACAGCACATGTACAGAGGTGATGTAAATACTTAGATACACAGATAATAAGTACAACAATAAAGCCAATAGTAGTCATTAATATCATTCCTTTAATGTCTATGACTTCTCAGGCATTTTATTTGTTTCCTCAGGAAATCCTCTGAGCATTAACCATGAAGTCTTTATTTTGGGGAAGAAAGCTGAGATGCAGGCTATAAAGCAGAGTGAAATTTTAACTTGGCTTTAACTGGGGCATGGGGTTTTATTCATAACAAAGGGGCACTGAAAACCCATAAAATGTGCAGCTTAAGCACCTTGCAATATGACTGTCAGGAAAGACAGTTCTAAGGAGGACTCACTAGAGCTCACTGTAAGTGTCACAGAAGGTTACAGAGAACGTTCTGAGTATAGAACGGAGAAACAAGAGAGAACATTCAATATAGAAAGAAAACCATGTGGAAGGTGCAGGGGAAGGTCCACCTGCAGGATCACAGGCTCTGCCTGCGGAGTGGGGAAGGGATGTCGGCATGCAGGCAGAGGCCATACTGCTGGTGGACAGCAGAGGTTCCAAGAGGGCAGACTTTATGAGCTGTGTTCTGGTACTTATAGATCCGGATTCGGTTCATTTCCTGGGTCTAGAACCCTTTTCTAAGGACATATGGCCTCATTCAGGGCTCTAACTAAAGAAATTGAAAGCAGGGAATGAATCAGAAACAAAATCAAAGTCCAACAGCGTTGTTTCCCCACTGGGCCTGGATGTTCGGTGCTAGGGCCAGGAAAGGTCCTCTCTACAAAAGCCTCTGCATGAACAGTACAAATCTGCAGTATTTCCTACTATGTGCTCACACACTTTGGGTGGCTCAGACCTCGTCCTGCCTGGAATCACGGAGCTGGACTCTGGTACCCTTGGACCCCATGCAGGTGTAGGACTGCCTATGAATGTCTTTTTGAGTTAAGTGTGTTTCATCTATACAGCATATTGTTGGATTTATTTCCTCATCCCCTGTTCCAGTCTACTTCTCTTAATTGGTGAATTGAGTCCATTTACATTGATTGGTATCATTGAAATGTATTGATTCATGATTGTCATGATATTTTCTGCTGTTGTTTACTCCTTTTTATCCTCTGGTTAATTGCTTATGAAGTTTAGTGGGTTCCTTCCGTTCTCATTCATGGAATTCTGATCATTGTGGTCTCTCTCTAGAACATCTTTCAGTAGCCTGTGTAGAAATTCCTTTGTCATCATGAAATTCTTCAGGTGTTCTTTGTCATGGAAGTATTTCACTTCTCCATCAAATTTGAAAGAGAGTTTTACAGGGCATAGTATTCTGGGCCAGAACTGGTCTTCATATAGGACTTGAAGAACTCCGCTCCACACACTCCTTGCCTTCATGGATTGTGTGGAGAAGTCATCTGTAATTCTGCTGTGTTTTCCTTTGAATTTGATCTGCTTCTTTTCAGTAGTAACTTTCAGTATATTGTTCTTGTGTTGGATTTCTGGGATCTTGACTATTATATGTCTCGTTATTTTTCTAGTTGGATGAAGTTAGTTGGTGTTTTGTATGCTTCAGTTACCTGAATGTTGGATTGTCTCCTCATATTTGGGAAGTTTTCTGCTATCACTTCTACCCATATTCTTTGTATATGATTTATACATATACAAATTGACATTCATTCTCATTGATGCCAATTAATCTCACATTGTTCATCTTGGCATCATCTTGCAGGTGATGGATTATTTTTTTCCTGCATTTTCATTGTTTTTAAGAGATCCTTTTTCACTTTTTCACTAGCTGCACCAGCATCTTCAAGATCTGAAACTCTGTCTTCACTCTCACTCAAATGGTTTAGTATATCATGATTGAGATTTTAAGTTCTTCTGTATCTCTTTGACACATTGCTTCATGCGATCTATTTCATTTCTGTATTGTTCATTCCAGAAATCCATCATATTTGTGATCTCCTCTATTTTTTTTTATCAATGTCTTCTTTAGAGGTAGCTATTAATATTTTTACTACAGAGTTTTTTCCAAATCGCGTGTCCTTCATATATTTCCAGAATTGATTCTCTACTTCAGATGCTATGATTTCAAAGAATTATTTTTTTATTTCAAAACATATTTTTACTTTCAGTTATTCTTTACCTTTCTGCTGTTGTTCCATTGATTGTGACGCTGTTAATTCATATGCTTTAGCTGGTGGGCATTGGGTTTCCCCCATACATTTCTGGATTTCATTCATTACTTCAGATGCTATGTATTCAAAAATTTCTTGTTTTATTTCAAGCATTAATTCTGATCTGAGTTCCTCTATACCTTTCTTCTGTTGTTTCTTTGCTTCTGCCTCTGTTAGTTCATTCATTTCAGATGAGCTAATGTCCTCTGCAGTTATTGGTGGACTCGAGGCCTGAGATTGCCTTTTGCTCCTTGACTTTGTCATATTGTATAGCACTGACCTCTGACCTTTGGTGTAGAGCTTTGGTGCAGTTATGACATTAGCACAGTATGAGATCCAGGTGCCAGTCTATTAAGTTTGAGATTATGCAGTTATGCCTGGCCTGGATCTAGCTGTTGTGTTCAGTTCCTTTTTGGTGCAGCTCTTCTTGTACAACTGTGAACCTGCGATTCCCCTCTATTATGTCCTTGGGCCAGGCAGCACTGGGAATCGCAGAAGCTCTCCCACACACTCACCAGGCTGTGAGAAGGTGGTTTGGGTGGCAGGAGATTAGGAAAAATTCCCACTAGCTCAGAGGGCTTGGGGGAAGGGGCTCTGAGGAGTTGCTGAGCTAGTCTGTCTGGGGTGTCTCAGGTCAATCGGTTGCTGGGTAAGAGGTACTGGAGATGGGGGCTCTGGATGATGCAGAGTGCGTGGGGGGAAGCCAAAGGCTCTCCCACACACTCACCGAACCAGGCTCATGTGGATCTGGTGGAGGGAAATTTGGATAAATTCCCACTCGCTCGGCAGGCTTTGGGGCAGGGACTCTGGGGAGTCCTCGGGTAAGTCTGTCTGAGGTGTCTTGATACTTTTTTTTTTAAAGAGACAAAATTTAATCCATATTTGACAAAAGAAAATATGGATTAAAATTTAGGGAAAAATCATTATAGAAAACTCAACGATTAATTTTGTTCTTTGAAAATACCAATAAAATGGATGACTTCAACCTCGCTAAGGAAAACGAAGAACAGAACATTAATTACTAATGTCAGCTATGAAAGGAAAACATTGCTACAGATTGTGTATATGTTAAGGGGCTACTATTCTGAACTCTTCTGTGTTCACAAACTTGGAAACCTAGATGAAAAGGCTGATTCTTTGAGCCACATAATTAACCATAAATCATGCAAGAGCAGTAGGCAATCTAGGTAGGCACTCCCCTATTAATGAAATTGTATCAATAATAAACTTCCTAAAAAAAAAAAAAAAAAGCACCAGCCCCACATGGGCTCACTGGAAAATTCTACCAAACATTTATGAAATTATCCCAATTGTTTACAATTTCTTCCAGAGGGTAGAAGCAGAAATTACTCTTCTAAATGCATGTTAGGTGGTCAACATCACCTGAATTGCAAGAAAATATATTTGACAAATTTTGAAAACTTGCCTAGTGTCCCATGGCTAAGAGGCCAAAATTTGGACTTGGACCCACCCAATTCCAAGGCTTTTATTTTAAGTTTTTTTTTTTGTTTGTTTTTTTTTTTTTACTGTGTATCACAGTCAGATATTTGAGACCTCCAAGACTTTGTTTTTCTCTATTAGCTCATATTTTGATTATTGAGATTAAGCCCATGAACCTATCCATTTTCGTGTGCATTACACAGAATAGTGGTTTCATTTTTGCACTAATCTTTTTTTTCTTATAAAGTCTCATAAAGTGAATTGATTTAACCACATTCAGCAGATAATTTGGCAAGTGGGTGAGTAATTCATGCTATAACATGCTGAGTGAACTAAAACAAAAGTTGGTTAGAAGGGGGCAGAGGAACTTTGTCTTGTAAGACTCAGAGCAGAAGGACTTCATAATCATCTGGCATCCATTCAGTGTTGTATCTGTGGTTAGAAATGTACATGATAGGAACTCCAGGGATCTTTCAGATTATCCATTTAAGGTATGGGTTAACTATGGCCAAAATATAACACTTGTGCTGAGTTACTTCCTGCACTAGGCAGTTGTCTGCCTAAGATCCTTTTTGTGTGCAAGGTAATTGTTCAAACCACGGATCCTTGGCAATCCTTAGGGCCACTACATACCTCTGTCCTAATTTCTCAATTTCCACATTACACAATCAGTGATACAAGGGATACACCTGGCATACAGACAGTCCTTCATCAATTGTGCCATGTCCAATTTAGCTTTGATGGAAAAGTTGGTGTCAACTGGGATATGATAAGGTGGGCCCAACTGTGTTATACTGGAAGAATAAGGAGGAAGGATATTGGAGGACCTCTCTTTCTTGTACAGCACTGGGATCTTTCTTTTTAGGTTTTAGTCTATCCTTTTCTTTGAGTCATATCTGAGACTAAGCATTTGCCACATGGTCATATACTTTCTTGCTTTCTTTTTTTCCCCATTTTCACACCACTAACCTGTCTCTTTCAGAATCACAACATTCTTATGTACACATGAAAAGGTTACATTGTGTTCATCTCTAGACCTTTGTTTCATCCTCCCATTGCCTTTCCCGCCTGTAAGTCTCCCTTCTAACTCTATGTCATCTGTTCTTTTTTATTACATTGCACATGTGAAGAAAAATATTCAACAGATGACTAAGTGACTTATTTAACTTATCGCAATCATCTTCAATCATTTTCCTTTTTTTTTTTTACAGAACCGGGGATTGAACTCAGGCCCTTGCACTTGCCAGGGAAGTGCTTATTCCACTGAGCCATCTCCCTGGTCCCTAATCATTTTCCTTTAAATAACTTTATTTTTCATAACAGTTAAAAACAGTTATATATATATATATATATATATATATATATATATATATATATTATCAATTCATCTGTTGAAAGACCCTAGTCTATTTACATAGTTTAGTTCTTATGAAATGTACCACAGTAACACTAATATGCAGATACATCCTTATACTGAATTTAATTCCTTTCAGATTACACCATGGAGCAAAAACTAGATCAAATGTTACATACATTTTTATGTTTTTGAGGATTCTATATGTTCATTTCCATTTAGTCGTTCTACTTTTTAAAAAATATATTTGATTGTTACAGGGTCTCACCATACAGCTTGGACTCCTAGTGATCCTCCTGCTCTCAACCTCTTCAGATCTGGCACTATGCCACCTCACTCAGACTCTGGCTGGTTTAGGGTGCCCAGGGTACAGGACTGGGGTGGCATGTGGGGTAGGAGATCAAACCATGGTCCTGAGCTTGCCTGAGCTTGCCTGAGCACACGTTTCCGTGCACTTAGCTATCTCACCAACCCCTTGGTCGTTGTACTTTTAATTCCCTTTAGTATTGTACAAGGGTCTGTTCTTCATAGTGTCCTGGCCAGTATTTATTGTTTTGTATATTTTTAATGACAGCATTCTGACTAGAGTGAGATGGAATCTAAATGTAGTTTGATTTTTCACTTCTTAATGGCTAAGGACTTAATCGTTCTTTTATTCCTAAATTTGACTGGATCTAAGAAGTCTCATTTTGGTAACTTACATTTCTTCACTCACTTTCTATTTTCTACCTGTTCTCCAAACCTTATTAATTAATTAATTAATTAATTAATTTATTTATTTATTTATTTGGTTCAGGGTCTTGCTACACAGCTCAGATTCATAGTGATATTACTATCTCAGCCTCCCCAGCACTGGGATTACAGGTGTGATCACCACTCCCCACTTTGGTGGCCAGCTCAGCACCCAGGGCCAGCACAGCATATGGTTTCAGCTATCAAACCCAGTTCCTTGCATTTGCCAGGCAGGCACTTAGACCGCTAAGCTATCTTCCCAGACCCTGTTCTAAAAACCTTTTACAAGTACCTTCAAACTGGTTTTTCAAAAACTTAATTGCAACCTACTAACCTCATTTTGATTCTAATTAATTTGTGTAGCCTGACCTGTATTCTCAAATTTATAAGATGAATGACCAGAATTAAGGATTTGTTTTATTGCCATTCCATGGAGTTTTATTGTGTGTGAATGTTAGTTTCTTCTTTACATTATTCATGAACAAATAGAATATAAAATATTTCACATTAAATGATCCACAACACATACTAATGACCTCAGTAAGAAGTTTCAAATAAATTCTTTTCAAACTGAGAATTTAGCACAAATGTAATATCACCTTGAAAATTAAAATATAAGATATATTATCATTAGTATTGTCAAAATACTCCTCCTTGCTTCAAACACACTTATATCAGCATTCTTAAGCAGTTTTGGAACTTTTCTTCTGTGAGTGTCTTAATGAGGCATGATCAAAAATATGGTGAATGCTGCTGTGAGTGCCACATCCGGCACAAAGATGATCTCATACAATTGATGTCATGTTTGTTTCTTTGCTTTAGGGGGAGGGATTCGTGATTACAGGGATCAAACTCAAGACCTTGCACTTGGCAGCAAGCACATAAGTCACTTCGTTAGCTTCCTGGCTTGAATGTCTCATAAGAAATGAAGGGTATCTTCACTCGCTTTCTTCACTGGTTGTAGCACTGCACAGCATTTGCCTCTTCTCCAAAATCAAGTGACCATGAAAGGTGGATGTTTTTAATCAGTGTAAGACACTAACCCAGCCATGACCACACAGTCCAACACACTCAGTAAAGGACCACCAGCAAAGTGTTGTGCTACACACCTGTAACCCTAGCCCTTGGAGTGTTGAGGCTCATTTTCCAAATGATGTCCCTGTGAAAGGATAATGACGTGACAATGAAAACCCACTTCCAATAAGCTCACTAAATTATGTATGCTGTAAAACATATATTCCTCACATATAAACACTGCTTAAAATCAATTAGTAGAGAGTTATATTTTAAAAGGAAGCATCTGAGTTTCCATCAATGATCAGCTTGATACCTCCCGGCATGGAGTTAGACTCACTTTCTAAGGCTCCTAAGATCATTTCTCTTCAGGCCCATCCAACTTATCTCTGCTCAAATGCTTTCCTGTTTCCTTTGTTTGTGACACAGAAGCCCAAAGAACATGACCTATGAGAAGAGCTCAGAATTCAGTTTGACGGACAAAGGAAAAAACCATGAGCACTCAACATTGTGTATTAGTCATATTTATCCTATCATATTGTTTGGAAGGAGCTTTAGAAATGACAACATAATATCCTTCTAGTTGATTTTGAAATCATAAAGTATTCACATAATTCACAAAGCTCATTGCTATATCTGCTTTATTTCTGAATTCCCTGAACTAGAACAGCTCTGTGGCGATAAACAATGTAGGTGTGTGACATGTGCCTATCTATTCTTCTAGCAACAAAGGAGAGTGAAGCAAGAGGATGCTTTGAGTATAGGAGTGATGACCCACTCTAGGCAAAATTAAGGAAAGAAAGATCTTATCTTCTAAAATATATAAACAAATAATATAAGCCATTTGGGCACAATTCTGAAGAACATGGTACAGCTCTGACTAGACCACAGCTTGTAGGGTGAAAGCAGTCAGATATTTTTGTAGAACTTTGCTTTAGCTAGTGCTTTCATCCCTGTGATAAAACATCTGACAGCCACAAGTTAAAGGAGGAGAAGTTTATTTTGGCTCATATGTTGTAGAACTTTCAATTCACAGTGGGCTGGGTGCAAGCTTTGGTGTCATGGCAGAGCAGTAGCTCATGACTAAGGGAGAAGCGAGAGGGATCAAAGGAGGGGGCAGGGAGATACACCTTTCCAGGCCACACTCCAGAGTTCCACCTCCTACCAGGTTCCACCTACCAGTACCACATTCAGCTATAAACTCATCAGTAGGTGACCCCATAACAAACTTCCTCAGTAACTAGATTGAATTTGAAAATTTTGTCTCAAAGTCACATGTGCCCTAAGATAAAACATTATCTGTTGCTCAGTATTTTGGAGTAATGTCTACTCTGTTCTAAGGAAACAAGTTAAAGCAGGGAAATACGTACCAGCATTTGCCTCAGTAAGTAACTGCTAAAGGAAAAACTATTTACCATGGATTTGTAACACATGATTTACATTTTCCTATTCTATCCCCTAGGACTGAAAGACTTCACCTCTGGGACATTCATAATTTGTGCCAGTGGCATAAAGAACAATGCTTTCATATTCATGGGTTCATTTTTCCCCCTTTAATATAAAGATATAGTACCAGTGTAGGATTTGCTCCTTCAGCGTTACTGCTATTATGATAAATAGGAACACACACATTTGCTCTATTTATTGAAAAAAAATTGAAAATAGCACTATACTAAGACAGACTAATATGGCCATTTACTAAGTTGTATACTCAGGAACACACCTTAGAAAGAATTTGCAGGTTACCTACTAAGTTGACTAATAACCTAAGTGTTAAGAAACAGTTTTTTTCCTTGTTACATGTGTCATTTTTCCACCTCTTATCTTGATGCGCTGTCTCAGTTACTGTTGAAGTCTCAGCATCTTATAATAAAAGATGCATGTCATAAGTAAGGTCATTTACTTATGTTGATATTTGTTGTTTTGTTTTAGAAGTTTCAATGACTGCAGGGCTTCTTGTTCTTTCAATAAATTAGTTTTTTCCTTCTGCATTCTAGAACCTTGCTGCTATTACACATAGATAAATCAGCTAACTTTGTGCAGTTCATTAAATTTTTCAATTTGTTATATAACTATGAATTAAACTTTCAAATTTCTTGGCTAAAATTTTTATTTTTATGTCTATTTTTAAAACAACTTTGATCTTTTTATAGGTGGATAATTTTCCTCATATGTATTCATATCACATGAAATTTACTCACATATTTATTTACAACCATGTTTTGTGATACATAGTTTAACTTTCTTGGGTTATAATAATATTACTTTTATGTTTTTCTGAGAGACCAATTTAACTAAGAGTATAGTTGAACATTACACCACTGTGAACCATTTTCATTTACCTCTAACAATTAATTAAGAGGTATTGCCCATTAAATCAATTGACATTGATTTAATGTCAATTTCCATCTCAACATTTTTTTGATAAATTACAATAAACATATTGCTACTACCCAAGTCCTTTAAAAGCAAGCTTTATGAAACCAAACCTTCACAGGTTGTACCATAGACTTTCTATCCAGAGAACCAGCCACTGGAGCCAAACTCTCCTGCTGTCTTTGTGTGTTGAGCTGATTGCCAAATTTCCAGTTTATTTGCCTGTTGACAAAATGGCCATCAAGATTATGTTTTTGAGTTCCTTGATTTTATTTTTTGTGGGATGTCTCTATATCATCTCTACCTCTTCTAATGCCAGTTCTTTATTCCTCATTCAAGCTTTAATTCCTTGATTTTCAAGCTTTGTAATCTTCTCACACAAAACTCTGAATTAGTACAGTCTTCTACATTGTTTTTATTTCTTATTCCAGGGTTGCTGAATTTTCCTTAATTTCATTAAGACTTACAAATGTATTTTAATGAATGTTTATTATACTTATTAGGAATCCTTCTTTGGTGCATTTGAGTTTTCATCCTGTTACCCAGCATGTTACATTGTCCAAAACAAATATGTGTTCGTCACTATGAATGCTCTTGGTATCATGCTTTTACCTTTAGTTTCTTATAACTTGGTAGTGTTGCTGGTCATTCCACCTTCTAACATGTCATTCTTTCTGGTTCCAAAGAAGTATGCCCACCATTATTCCACAGTAGTACCTAGTTTTGCTCTATCTTCATTGTCAAATTCTGGTCCATTAAAAAGTGCAGCAGCAATGAAAGACATAGCTGCATCCATAGAAATGAAAAGCAGTATGATTTTAATATCCATATAATGAAAATTGCGTTTATCTGTTAACATACTACATGAGACTGATTGAAATTTTAATGCTGATTTAAAACCTTTTACTTTCTTCATCTGAAAATTTTAAAAGTACACTTATAATATAATTTCTGTGTAATGATTCAATGTCTCTTGACATTTTTAGAAATGCCACTGAAATTAATGTTAAGTGTATTACTGCTCAAAGAAATGCTGAATATATATATATATATATATATATATATATATATATATATATATATATATATATATATATATAATATCAGGATTCTGATGTCCTAAATAGTATGACATAGACTTTTCTTCATAATTTCTGTGAAATCAAATTGATCAAATAATTTATTCAGAGACAGCTGTAATGGTAGTTTCAGTTTCCGCTTGTGTTTTCTGAGCATTCCAGCTATTATTGCATTTGTTGATCAGAGGTAGATGTGCCTACAGAGTTAAATACTCAGATTCAGGAAAGGCAAGTGTCCCACTGAAACACAGAGGTCTCGCAGTGCTATAAAAATAGTATCAGCTGCAAAAAGTTGGGTGTGAGAGTGTGACAAGGACAGTAAGGGGAGGTTCAGGGGCCGTGTCTGTCAGAATTTAACAGCAGTGGCAATAAATACTGGCCCTGTATTGATGAGCCAATCAGAATAACATCATGCAGTGGATGAAGATCCAGCTTCGAATCCAGTTTTTGAAAAGGCTAGTGGAATAGGTGACAGAGAGTGTAGCATGACTCGTGGGTCCTGGTTATCATTTGCAAGAAACAAAAATGTTATTGTTTTTTAAATTCAATATTATTTGACAAAGCTGAAAGCACCATGATCCAGGTACTTAGGCTTACAATCCATCCGGCAAGAACCTCGCTGAAAAGTTTGATGGACAATTCACATTGTGAAATTATAGTCTTTGTATTCCTTCTGAAAGGTCATATTTATTTCAAAAATTGAGACAAATACAGACATTTAAGTACATGTGTCAACAGACTTGCAGAAGACGGAGGACAAAAGACAGGACTGTATAGATACAGATGAAGGCCTTGAGATGACTCAGTCAAGTTAATCCAACAAAACAACAACAAAAGCCCAGCAGATTCTGGTTCTATTTTAGATTTATCACAATCATAACAGATACTTTAACAAAGGTAGTTTTATTGTGAGTTTTGCCATCCAGTTTCCTTTCACTAAATCTTAAAAGAGGAGTATTTGTTAATCTATTTTCATGGTAATTGCAACCAAGCAGACAGCAGAAGATAAATTTGTTTATGGAGTAAAACATGCTTTTGATAATGGCTACAGTTAGTTCTTAAACACTAAAGAAAAGTATAGTTAAACTGTATTAGATAATATGATCTTAATAAATGGAGTGTATTTTCATTAACAAAACTTCAAGTTTTAATTGGTAGCTATTAGGGAGACTGGCTTTATGTTTCATAAATTAATGTTATAAAAAGTCCATTTTCTTTCTCATATATTATATCATTTATGCTTTCAGGATTCTTCCACAATTATATTTGTTTCTTATATTTTTTCAGATTAATATCTGAAAATGGAGCTTTGTAATGGAATGTCAGTTTAAAAAGTCACACCAAAAGTTCTCTAGAAGTTCTTTCATCCTAACAATGTAAGTAGCCAATTAATATCCCAAAAATTTTAAACAAAAGTTTCAGCTTTACATTTATTTGAATAATAGATTTTATACATTTTGCATTGTTTGTCATTTCCTATAGGAAACAGAAATCTTATCTGGAAGAAACATTAATTGTACCATCTACAGACCTCTTAACTGAATTGAAAAAGGCATGTGACTACTAATAACTTAGAAGGATATTGCCATTTACATCAACCATCAAAAGTTCAGCTTTTGATTTTAAATGATTTCCAGTAGCAAAGACAGATTTTGAGGACTGAAATCTAAACTCTCTTTTATCTGTTTTGAAACTGTCTCATTGCTGTTTATCAATAAAATTATTTTTTTAAAAAAGAAAGTGATGAAAGCATTTTAAGAGACAAAAAAAAACCCCAAAAAACAAAGAATGGAGAAAGATGAAGAAGAAAGTGTTAAGAGCAGACTCTGCCAGGTTCTTGGATACGTTTCAGTTTTGTTGTTGCTGTTAGTGCTGGTCATTGAAAGGATTCCGTTCCCTTCAGCGAATGGTCCCATAGATCATGTTATCACAGTCTATATCCTAAGGGTGACAACTTTTTGATATGTGACTCTAGTGTTACATATCCAATATCTAATGCCAAATGTTAACTATTTCCCATATTTAATAGTGATAGCAGATATGTGAGAAATGGAAAGAAAATTTTTCTCACAGAATTTCCAGTAAGTTTGGTAGTCCTTATTTGTTGGTCTTACTATCAAAGGATAATAGCACATAACCGTATCATTCTCTGTAATGATTACCTGTTAACTAAATGCTGTGTATGTTACTACTAATTCACATAAAACTTGTGGTGTTTCTGTGGTGAAGTATAGTTGCCAACTTTGCTGACATCAGATTTGGTCATGTAATGCTCTCTCCATTTAATCACAACTGGAAGCACCAAGCCACTCCCTCATGTGGGAGGCAGACACTGTGCCTTTGGCCACTTGTTATCCTTGCCTTCATGTTGATGGGTCTTATTGCCTGGACTGATGATGTAAAATGTATAGACTATCGTTCCTGCTTACCCCAAATAAAGACAACAGTGCAGTTTCTCAGGTCATTTGGAGGACATAAGGATGAGTTAGGGGACAATAAGACCAGTTTCATGAAGTTTGGAGGAAGACTTGAAAGAAATTTCTATTTATGTCATTTGCTATTTTGTCCTTTGTGAAAGAAGTAAAAAGAGACAAACCTTGATTCATAATTCTCCTAAACAGGGCTAACTTTAGAACCCATTCAGAGTTCAACATATTTAGTATTTACTTACTTGGTTTTGTAAGAGAATTTGTTCGAGTTTGAGGCATAATTCTCTAAATGACTTCAAAATTCCAACTTTTTAAGGTGAAAGACTGCCCTTTTATTTTAACTCTTTCTGAAAGAATAATTCTAAAATAGTAAACTTTGAATTCTCTTTTAAATTTAATATAAACTACTTCACCAACTGTATTAGAGAAGATGAAGTAAGCTTTATAAAGACTGACAAATTCTGAGTGTACAAGCAACGGGAACAAAAGTATTCTAGGAAAGTGAACACTTAAGTTTGAAACAAGATTTTCTATGCTTCATGGCCTCAATTATTTTTTGATGTGTATGGTGAAAATAAAAATGCTAGAAATTTCAAGTGGTTAGCTTGGACAGTGGTGTTCCATGGCATGGAGACTGCCTCGCAGACATCACATGCCCATATTACGCTACGTGAAATGCATGAATGGTGTTTTCTTTGTCTTTCTCACCTATAAGAAGCAGTGAACAGGTGAATGATCAAAAGCGATTCAACCTTCATGGAAAGCTAATGTGGAAGGTCTGGTGGAATCTTTCTCATAGGATGTTTGGGGCTAGTTTTTCGAAATGCCTCTTTGTTTGTTTGTTTCTTCTGCAGTGCAGGCTGGCCTTGAATTCACTGCATAGTCCATGCTGGTGTTGACCTCATGCCAGTCCTCCAGCCTCAGCATCCCAAACCCAGGGCCAACAGATGTGCACCAGAATACTGGCTGTTTTTAGATGTGCTAGTAACCTTTCAGTAATAACCAAAAGAATACTTGTTCTTCGACCAAAGGAAATATGTTTTTGTGTACTCTCCAATATGATAGAAACAATCAAAGCCAGTTGTAATTGATAAAATGAAGATCTAGACCTTCATGAAGGTCTATAACATGAACATAGTTCTTTCAACATCCCTATTTGCTATTTCCAATCTTGATAATTTTATGAGTGAGTTTTAGGGGAAACAGTTTTATTCACAATATGTCCTGAAAGATTCAAACCAAACAACTGTACCTTATGTTTGTTTTTGTTGACTATGGATGACATTCTTCTGATGGTCTTTGCATCATGCATGGGAAATTTGCAAGGAGCTTCTGTGTATTATTAAAACAATCTTAAATGTTAATGAACATGAATAGTAGTGAATTAATTTGTAGCTATCACAGTAGTATTATAATTAATAGCCACAGAAATCTTGAATAAGATCAACCCATTATTTAGATTTCTTTCTATTACTAAAACAAATATTGATCTCTAAGAAGAATGGAATGAATGACTAATCATTTACTTTTCCTTTTTGTTTTTTTTTTTCAAGGTAAGGTCATGCTATGTATCTCAGATTGATTTTGAACTCATGCTGTAGCTCAAGCTGGACTCAGATTCATGACAATCCTCCTGCTTCAGCCTCCTGAGCGCTGGGACTGCAGGAATGTGCCATAATGCCCAGCAATATTTATTTTTCTATGCAGCACCCTCTAATCTCTGACTTACTTACCTCACTTTTTATTCTTTCTTTTGCTACCTTCCTGTATGTAGCAAATGATGCTCACAACTAATTAATATAAAACACTGTAGCTGGAATTAAAATTCAATATATAATATGAAAAGGTAGTAGCTATCTGTATAGCTGAGATATGGCAGTCTTGAAGTATCATTCAACAAAATGTAATTAGATACATATTGATTGAAGAGCCACTGGTATAATTACATTTCTCTCCATGACGAGAAACACCCTTGCTAGTCCACCTCATTTGCTTATCTCAGATCTGTCCTACTGCTTGTACCTGATCATAAATCTACACATCTGTCTTTCATGTTCTCTTGAAATGCCCCAACTACTCTGTCAAAGACTAGATCAAATCTCACTTTCTTATTGAAGCTTGTCTTTCTCACCTGAATCAAATCGTCTCTACCTCTTTTCCATAAAAAGTGATTATTCTGACATTATTCTTTTATCTTCTATGCATATATGCTTTTTTGTAATTTATTATTTACAATAAAAAACTGCAACTTCTGCTTCCTGATAACTCTCCCTTTCATTTAATAAGCCTGTAAATAGTTTGTCAATCCCTTTTCCAAATAGTGTGGGACAAGCGATGCTTCCAGTTTGATGTTCAGTTATCAACATGGTTGCAAAGATTTTACCAGTTGAGTATCTCTAATATGCAAATCTAAAGTCCTCCAGAATCTGAAACTTTTTGAGCACTAATATGATACTCAAAAAGTTACAAATTTCAGAGCAATTTGGACATTAAAATTATAGATTAAGATACTTAACCTGTAATGGAGAGGAATTTAATGACAGAAAATGGAATCCAAAGATGCTGAAAGGATGTCACCTAAAATTGTTCTCCTGTTCTCTCTGCTATTGGTAACAGAAGTGCCTTATCCATGCCAGATTTCGATGTCACATGGTGTGGCAATGCCCCTCAACATACAGCTTCATAGATTAATACTAAATATGCTTAATAAACAGGTGTAATGTTTTAGCAATGTGTCAAACTCAGATGCTTAATTCTCTCCATCTATCTATTTCTCTCTCTGTCTCTCTCTCTCTTTCTCTCTGTCTGTCTATCTGTCTCTGTTTCTCTGTCTGTCTTTCTTTGTCTCTTTCTGTGTTTCTTTGTCTGTCTATCTGTCTGTCTGTCTTTCTGTCTGTCTGTCTGTCTGTCTCTCTCTCTCTCTCTCTCTCTCTCTCTGTCTCTGTCTCACTCTCTCTGTCTTTCTCTGTGATTTCAATATTTTGTAGTGATGTGTTAGAATTTCTGTTCAAAATTCAGGAAATACACAAGAGTTCGAAATTCAGGTTCTTCCCTCTAGAAATTAACTTTTTATTCTTCTCTTTTTGTACTGGGAGTTGAACTTAAGACCGCATGCTTGCCAGGCAGGCACTGTATTGCTGAGCTATATCACCATTGAGATGAACTTTTGAGTGAGTTCTCCATCCCTGGCTCAGAGTCCTTTAAAGTGCATGTTCATGTACAGGGCAAATGCTCCAGTTGCTCAGCTCCATAGAAAATTCACTGTGTCAGAGCAGTTGGCCCCTACTTTCTTTCTCAGTGAAGGATTAGGGATACTTACTTTATTCACACTTGTAAGAATGTTCCTTCCTTTCTTTAAATACCAAAAAGATAAAGCAAGAACTTTGACATTTTGAAGCAGCTTGAAATTGCACAACTGTTATTTAACAGTTAAGAGGAAATGTTGATTCTCTCACTCCAGACCTTTCTCCTATGATTTCATCTGACTTGTTAAAATTTCCCCTCTACACTCTACTATACAGTGTATGTCAATTAAATAGCATTCCACTGAAATGGTTATCACAGCAATACATGTGCACCCATGTATGTAACAGCATAGTTTCTCATAGGTAAATATTGGAATCAACACAAATGCTTATCAACTAACAAATTGATAAAAAGATGATATTTTACAGAATGGAGTATTACTCAGGTATAAAAAAAGATAAGTTTGAGGCTTTTGTAGATAAACTGATGGAACTGGAGACTGTAATGGTAAGTTGTATAAATCAGACCCACACATGCAAACATCATATTGTCCCACTAGTGTGGGGTGAAGTGCAATGAGACAGTTTCAAAACTGATTACTAGGACAGTTTCAATAATTAATCAGTTGCATATTGTTGTCTTCATATTGGTTATTCTTAGTATAAGATACAGACATGATATCCTGTCCAAATACTATTACTATAAATTTTTCTTTTCATTGAATTAAGAGAAAGTAACTGTAAATCTGTCCTATTTTTTATATACAGATACAAAATGATCCTTCCTTTATATCCCCTTTTTTGTTTAGTTTTGTTAGAGATTGGTATTCCATTGTTATGTATATATTTTAGGTGTGTAAATTCAGCAAAATAAAACAATATGGTTTGGTAGTCCATAATAGTAGTGGGTTATCCATAGGACTGGCAATGTCAGAAATTGTTGACTTGAGCCTTTCACAGCTCAGCACATTAATATAACTTTACTTTTTAGACCTTGTTTTTATACTTTTCTTCTAGATGGTTAAGACTAAGATAAAGCAAGATGTATATAACATGAAATGTAACTTTTGTATCTGATAAGGTAGGTCAAGTCCCCTCAGGATTTATCCTCGTCTTTTGAAAAGAGCAATTAATGCCTAAATTTTTTCTTCTTATTTTTTCTCTTTAATTTATTATAACGTTTTAACCATTTTTGCACATTTATATCTGGTAGACTGAACAACCAATCTGCAGATAACTTCATGCAACACAGCAACTGTTGTTAAATTCCTATTACTTTGTTTAGAGTTTTATATCATTTCTAATGCTTTACTTTCAAAAAAATTTGCATTCTTTGAAAAATAAAAATGCTAAAAAGATGCAGTTCTGGTCTCTGCTTTCTACACAAGTCTTCCATGCTCCCCATCTCTCACATCTGTGTCATACTCATATGTTCCAGGCTCTCTGTGAAGTGTTAGAAACATGCTGTCCCTTAGGACATGCAAAATATTATGATAGCATCTAATGTTCCCTGATGTCTGTTACTGTTTACATTATTTTCCATTACTTGATGAGGTAGTTTGCATTTGTTTATTTCTTAGAACCTTAAATATTGTCCAATATTATATATGCTTTCCTATTTTTCTCATAATTTCTGCTACAGCAAAAACACCTTGGAGCACAGACATGTTTAATTGTCTCTTTGTTCCCTGTATTTCAGTAACATCATTGCTTATAGCACCTTCCTATTTCTCAAATAAAAATTTGTTGAGCTAACATGAGAAGATTTTCCAAAATGTATATTGCAGTACTTAGCTTTTGACTTGACTTGGGTTATAGCTCTAAGATTTTTATTTTTTTATTTTTATTTTATTTATTTATTTATTTTTTTTTTTTTTTTTTTTTTGGTGGAACCAGGGATTGAACTCAGGCCCTTCTGCTTTCCAGGCAAGCACTTATTCCACTGAGCCATCTCCCCAGCCCCTCTAAGATTTTTAATGGCAGAACTAACAGTTAAATAAGAGAAGCCTTGGTTATACATGCAAATGTGCACACACCAAATGTTAAAAATGAACTTGTTTAGATAGAAGGACCATATATTATTATTCAACTATTTCAAACTATTTTTTAGCTTACTGACACTGAGCAAGAAAGCATGGCAGAAGAATTATCTTGTTTTATGTTTTAGGCTCATCATGATATTACTTTTTTAGGGAGAGTGGTATTTGGAGGATCCTGTGTGAATGACTACAAAACATGGAAAGAAATCCATGGGAAAGAATGGGAAGTTTTAACACTGAAGTGATAGAATACAAAAGAAATGAAAAACGAGGTTAATAGGAATAAATTAATGAAAGAAGTTAATTACTAAGGGTAGATTCAGGAAGCTTACTTTTTTTATGCAGAAAGCAAGTAGGTGCAAGTGGAAAGATCCAAAGATGAAACTCATATGAGCTGAGTAGATAAATACAAAAGAAGAAAAGAAGAAAAACATCATATATAGCTACAAGAAGTTTCTTTAATAAAAATGTGAACAATCACACATAGGAAATGACTCACTGCAGAATGAAGGGCAAGCCGCATATCTTTAACAGTCATCTCAGTATGTTGACCTTTGTAGATTGAAGAACAAATAGGAAATGTCACTGGGGCAGCCACAATCAGCACAAAGGAAGGCAAAGTCATTGTAGGAGTCAAAGATTTAAGATAGCACTGTGCAAAAGCAGCTTTAAAATAACAAGAACCACAGAAATAACAAGAAAACAAAATCCTGACAGTGACTGCTAAAAGTAGTTAAAATTAGATTTATTTCCACCTTGAAAATTCTACAGGATATTTTTGAATATATATATATATATATATATATATATATATATATATATGATTGTATGTATAATCAAATATGATTTTTAAAAGTTTTATATTATGAAATGTATTTAAAATAGATTTTAGCAGTAAAATGTTTACATTTGCATACTAAAATAACACTGATTTTTGTTTGAGTCAGAGCTCAGTCCCTGTCTGCATTTGCAGTTGAGAGCACCATTTACATTTTCCTAATTTTAGTGTGTGTGTGTGTGTGTGTGTGTGTGTGTGTGTGTGTGTGTGTGTATTTAAAGCACAGCTAGAAATACTGAATTTTGGGGGTAGTAAAATACATAGAAAAATCTTCAGCAGGTATTTGAAAATAGCAGTTAATTGACTAACTATATATGCTGATACCAGTGAACAAAGCAACTACACTGAATAGCAATGTGGAATACTAGGGTCATGCTTGAAATGATTGTCATTCTGGTCTTCTAAGTACTTACTCTTTCTCATGTCCTATCAATTACCACTATACTGGCTCTCATGTAAATATTTGTTTTAGAAAAAAAGATAATAAATGAAAACAAGAGACAAGAAAAAGTGGCATAGGACTGTCCTGCTATAATGCTCTACATGGATAGATTTCTAAATTGCTATGCAAAAAATGTGAATATGCTTATTCAATTTTTTAATCTATTTATTTCTTTTTTTATTTTTTTTATTCACATTTTGTAGGGATTTAAAGTTTAACATAGCAATACTTGATGGAAAATACCTGTTCCATACTATGTCGAAGATGTTTGATATTCAGACAGACAGTGAGGCTAAGCTCAACTGCCTATTTTATAGGATAATAATATCATTAAGCTTCTTTTATGGAAAGTTAACAACTTAAGTTTGCAGGCCAAAACTTAGAGGAAAAGAAGGCCTTCAAGGACAGCCAACATTTTGGCCCTAGCCTTTCAAGTTCAGTGAGGACTCAGGATATAAGTGAACCTATGCTGTAACATCATGTAACTCAGGTGTGTCCCAAATTTTCTGATCAAGATTATGGATCCACAGAGCAAAACAATCGATGATATAGAGTGTCCCTAAGGAGAGTCACATAGAGAGAAAACATTCTCTCAGGCTTTCACAAACAGCACACTGGTCAAGCAATGGCCGTGACTGATCCATATGGCTGACACTGACAAGAATCTACAAATTGCGATACAGGATTCCAGGCTAAATCCTGAGGGGATTTGTCTGACCTTGTCACATACAAAATTTATATTTCTTGTTATATAGGTCTTGCTTTATCTTAGTCTTAACCATCCAGCAGAAAAGTATAATAATGAGATATGAAACCTAAAGCCATATTAATATGCTGAGCTATAAAAGGTTCAAGTCAAGAACTTCTGACATTGCCAGCCCTATGGATAACCCACTACTGGACTATATTGGAATATTTTGCTGAAATCATACACCTACAATATTTGAACAGCAATGGAATACCAATCTCTGACAAAACTCAACAAAAAAAGGATACAAAGAAAGACCATTTTATATTTGTATATACAAAATACGATAAATATACAGCTACTTTCTCCTAATTCAATGTGAAGAAAGATTTGTACTAATAGTGTTTGGACATGTCTGCATCTTGTACTATGAATAACCAATATAAAAACAACAACGTGCAGTGTATTAATTAATGAAAGTCCTGTTAATTGGTTTTGAAATTTTCTCATTGCTATTTGTTTCTCAATAACATTAATGAAATAAAAACATAAGAAAGATAAATCTAAGGCACAGGCAAATGAATGCACTTATAGCCCATAATATAAAATGAAGTAAATCATATACACAGGCCTAAAAAACATGGAAAATAAGTAATGTGGATCAGGCAGCATGGAGATGATAGAATTTAATAAGAAGCCTTCAGTAAATTCTAAGATATAATACTCTACAGGACTATGTAATTAATCTTTTAACTCATGCTTTATAAAGAGAGTTTTAAAAGCATATGTAACAATGTACTAATTTATTCAATATGCTTAAGTCCAATTAATTTTATCTATGATTTCTTGAGCTCAGCTCAAGTTCAGAGATTATACTTTATAAAAATTTAAAGATCTAGTTTCTTTCATAATCTATTCTATTTCACAAAAATCTTCGTACTATCAGCATCCAATACAACCTCCCGCCCCACCACTTCTACTAGTCAAAAGCTCAAAGAGATGTTACTTCTGCAGAATAAAATGTGTGATAAAGAACATTTTGTTCAGGATTCAAAGAAAATAAAACAAAGCTGAAAAAATAATTAACCAGAAAATGTTTGGTTTTCAGGACCTGGCAAATGATGATACAGAATGTGAAATTATCTCTAAAAACTCTGTTGGTGTCCATGTATTTGAACTATAGAGAAAACAACAACAATGATAATCACAGAGCCTAAGGACTTAGAGCTTCACCATGTCACCCTACATGTGTACATTTATGCCAATGAAACCAGCCTGAGAGTTTAGATGTTTTCTAATTAGTCTCAATATGTTGACCCATTATGATTTCATTCACTGAACCCAAACTTAGCCCCTCTAATGTCATCTCCTATATGCTCCAGTGATGTCATGAAGAAAAGTTCGCTTCTTTTTTTCCATTTTATTTACTCATTCTAATGACATACAGTAGACAATTGTAGAATGTATAATTAGGCAAAAAGGGTAAACTTGTGAAAAGTTATTTTGAAATGTAGTTATAATTTCAGAGATTTACAATAATTTGCATTAAAATGTATGTAATTAATTAAATTCCTTCTTCATTCATTGAGGTTTTCTCCTATTTAGATTGTATGTCCAGAGATAAGAAGGATGAAGCCTTTGCCAATAGTCTGCTATGTACAAATAATGATAACAGTTTATCCTAAGTAATGAGGATTCATCAAAAGGCTGCCTGTTTAAGTTAAGGGGCCACAGGACTAAAACTGTGACTGATGTAATAACTACAGATAAAATTCAACTCACATGTAATAAAGTATTTTAGCAAACAAAAATGAAAAGGAATTATTCAAAGTGATAATGATTAATAGTTAACATATACAACAAATATATTCTTTAATACTGAAGCATGAAAAATAATCTCTTTAGACACTGGATTATACAAGAATGCCTGTGATGCCATTTATCTTTGAAGAAATAAAATGGAAGGTGCAGGAAGCCAAAACATCTAGAGGATGCATTGAGAAAGCAGTGCACAGAGAGGAGAGAGGAGCGGAGGGAGCAGAAGAGAGGTTCAGAAGTGGCAGAAGTGACAGTCATAAGTAATCTGATAAATTATGTGCAGTATGTGGTGCAAGGTGACATTCTTAGGGTAAGATGAGGACTATATGACAGTATTAGCCTATCTCTAGAGTTTATACTGTACAACAATAAAAGTTTAAAACTCATAGTATACAGAATATCAGGTACATGTTCATAACATTGTGACTTGGTAGTTGTGCAATGTTAGCTGGGATAATCAACCTTTGGTCACTGACAAAATATCTGAGAAAGTTAACCTGAAGGAGAAAGAGGTGTACCTTAGCTCACAGATTCAGATGTTGCAGTCCATTATCAACTGTTTCCTCTGATATTGATCTGAAGTAAAGGAGAACGTCATGGCAGATGGGTATGACAGACCAAAGACACTCATGGGAGAAAGGAAATCGGTTGATCTGATGGCTTATTTTTATTCTATCTGAGCCCTCATCCTATGGGAGACTGCTGCCCGTGTTCAAGAAAGGTCTTACCTCTTAGTTTGCTGTCACTCCTGCCAGTCTTCTCTAGAAACACACTTAGATTACCCAGAGACATGTGCTTTATTGATTTCCCAGGATTTTCTCACTCTAAACAAGTTGACAATAAAGATTAACAATCATATAAGCTCTAGATTGAATTCAGTTGAAGTTTATCTAATGAAAAATTAAAAGCAAGAACAAAAAAACTCAAGCTGTTTCTTAAGTAGCTAAACATCATCACATGATGTTCAAGGAGTGTTTTCTTTAACATGCACTGATCCAGAACCAATAATGAAAACTCTACAATCTCATCTGTTTAAAAATTAATGAGCATTCAAAATAGAAAAATATGACACATAATGAAGGAAATAGTCAATTAAATAATATTAACCCAGAATTTTATTGGTTCAAAAATATAATGAATTGAACATTAATGCAATCCCCATGAAAAGAAAAAAACACTTAATAACATGAAAACCAACAACGTTGCTAGAATCATTACAGAACTGAGGTCCCTGGGGAAATTATAGCTCTCAAATTGGAAACCAGGTAGATACAGACAATCACAGGCTAGTGTAGCAGAAGTTCAGGTATAGAGACTATCAGTAGGGCCAGAACTGCATTTTTTTACTCAATCAAGGGACAAGAGGGGCAACCCCACTTGGGTCCCACTTCTGTCCCTCTCAGACAGAAGCTTTTCTTTCCAATAAACTTTTATCCTCAACTTCTGACTGTTCCTAAAATTCATTCTTCAGTTTTAGAGAACATGAACTCGTGCAGGTCAGGTTGGGAGTCTTACTTCCCTGTATCATTCGGAGGTCATCCACCGAGATCATTGGACAGAGGTATGGGTTTGCTTTTCTTTTATAAATTCTGGATTGGGACTTGCTTAGGTAACAAATTTTTATGTTTCAAATGTTTATATGTCTTTGCCCATTGCTCATAATTGTTCATGTTTTGCCTCACATAGTTTTGTTTCATAGTACTGTTAAAATTGCTTACAGTTGCGTATGCTTTATCTATTATATGGTTTTGCTAAAATATTGGTCAAAATGTTGGTAAATCTAAGTTAAAACATTGAAATGTTCTAAGGTTATGATATTTCTTTAATGGGAAATTTTATGACTGTTGTGTACTTATATATGTCGCATTTGAACTAGATGCTAAATGTACTGATATTCCTTGCTTGAATTTAGACAAAAGCACTAGAGAGATTAACATTAATAAGCCTCCTAGTAGATTTTATGTGAATTTCTGTAAAATGGGACCTTTAAATGTAGCTCAGACTTAGAAAATATACATGCCTCCATATGAAACACAGGACTCCTTTTGCCAGTTAAATGACATGAGGTGGGCAACCATTCTTAAAGACTTGGAGAACAGGTTTCACTGGGATAGACTGGTTATGATTTCCCCTGTACATGCTAGAGGGAATGTCAGACTTGCTCTGTTTCAGTTTCCTTCCTTTGACTTTACTCCTAATTTTCCCACCTCTTTCCTTTTTAGAGGCATGTAAAATTAGGAAGCCCTTGGGAAATGAATGTTCGTTAATGCCAAAGACAAAGAAGTCATTTTAGAAAAAGGACACATACCCCATCTCTGGGTCAGATGAAACAAAAAGGATTATGCCCATCCAGGAGAACACATATAAAAGCCATGTCCCAACTTAGTGTTCTGGGCAGGTCTCCTTCGGGAGGCTAAACCTGAGACATAGTGAATAGAACCGTCTTCTGGGTGACACCAGAAGGAGCTATCTCCAAAAGCAGCACACTTATGGGACCAAAACACCTTTAGTGTGAAGGAGGATTCAACCTTTTCTCCTAGGAATAGTTATCATTTAGGTGCATAAGAGAGAAGTTATAGACTTTAAAGCCTTTACTGTAGAATGCTAAGTGATCTTGCTCAGGATTTTAACTAGCCCTTATAGAATGTGGACAAACAGTGGTTACTCTGCCAGCTAGTAAATGCTCTTAGAGCAGCTGCCACTCCTTAAAGCAGAGGACAGGTTTCCCCAGCCATTCTTTGGTAAATCCCCATTGAAGTCTTTGGCTGATGGAATGTTGATCAAAGAAATTGCTGGCTTCCTTTCTGGAGATGTCTCTGGTTATGTGGGCTAAAAGAAACTGAGAATGCCTGAGGGGAGAGGGCACCAAATCCGAAGCTTCCTAGGTGGAAACTGGCTCCTGACCACTTAAAGATCTCCACTTACCTATTGTATTTTTTCTCTCTTTTTCCTAGTAAACTAGAAATTTTACCTGAGCTTTTCAGAAGAATAAGTTAATGAGTCATCCTTTCAGAAATTAGGCTGAGACAGCTTAGAATAAAGGTTATCAGAGGAAAGTAATTTATATCTGTGCCTTATGTGTTAACTAAGAGTAAGATTTTGCCAGCTGTATTTGTCTTTACCAATGTGTAAAATGTGACTGTTTGATAAATATGTTTCACCTGTGAGCTTCAAGTTTAAATCTTGTTTAGTTGCGAAATGTATTTACCTAGGTGATCAGATGGAAATCAAATGTCTGGAGATTGGCTCAGCACCCAGGGCCAAATCCCTCCAGTCAATTATTCTATCTATCTGTAGAAGTGACTTTTGTAGCATGAGAAATGCTCACTCTAGTTGACCTTTTATGTCACAGTTATGCTTCCTTCTGCAGATATTCTGGTCATCAGACCAATTGTAACATATTCACAAATGGTCAGTAAGGGTAAGTGAAGGGTTTCTGAGACATTCATGAGATGAGAATCCACATCAGTTCAAAGGTAGATAGGCTGGTGGGACCTTGTCTCCCTTCTCTCTAAAAGGAGCAGCCACCTGCTCTGGAGAAGGTTACTCAAGGGACGCCTTGGGGGAGGGAATCAATTAGAAATAAGGAAGGGGAACGCCCTAAAGTTTCTTATTGTATTCCAGATATGGGGATCTCATGGTTAAAGTCTCTTATTCCTTTAGAGTGCTTCATTAGACACCAAAAGAGATTTGATCCTTACATGCTAAAAAAAGCTGTTTAATCCAAATGGAATGCAGAGGAAAGTATCAATCATGACGCTATTTTATAACTAGAAAGATGATGTAAAAAATGGTAAAAATGTCTTCAGATTTGGTTTGAACTAAAAAGTATATTGTTATTTAATAAAGTTTGAAAGTGTAGATGTGAGCAACAGGAGAACCAGGCAGTTCAGTTGCTTGAGGCATTACTATCTTGGAGCCTAAATAGAAGACAACATTAAGCACAGCCTCACCCACCATTACTGAAAGTAAGGTTTCCTTACTTGCCTTTCTAGTCTAGAGGGTGTGGACTTCTAAAACAGCTGTAATCCAAGCCTCTACAAAAGCCATGCCCATTCTTAGCTGAATCTAGAAAAGCTGTTTAAGGATAATATTCTTTACAAGAGGTAAACAGATAATTTAGAAATTCCAGAGTTCATGTGCCTTAGATGACGCTGATAAGTACACTGATGTCTTTTAAAGGATTTATTCTGAATTATAAACTAGATTAAAAAGATGCAATGTAAATCTTAAACAAAGCTTTGATGAGTATGGAAATACAGAAAGCATTACAAGCTGCCATTGCATTTGGAAATAAATAAGAGTTAATTTTAAAGAGCCAAGAGATAGACAATCAGTGGAACTTCCAGTTCTCATTGGAGTCCACGAGTGGGCCAGGCAGAAAAACTGGAAAAAACATTTTTCTTTTAAGTGTGTATTCTTGAACCAAGCCTTCTAGCTATTTTAAATTTTAGCTATTTACCAGGAGAAAGATGAACACGCCTCTGATTTCTTTTAATGTTTAATAGAGGCACTGGTAAGACATACATCCTGAGATATTAATTCAATAGAGGGATAGATTATTCTAATAGATAAGTTCATTACTCAGTCAGCTCCAGATATTATAAAAAAGCTATAAAAGATAGATTTGTTCCACATAACTCATTTGATACTTTGGTAAAAACTGTTTAAGTGTCCTATAATTAAAACTAGGAAAACTAGGGAAAGAAATCAAAGAGATTTAAAAAAATGGCTACTTTTGCAGCCTCAATGACAATGAGGTTCATCTGCTACTGCTGTCAGAAGCCAAGACAGCATAAGAGAGACTGCCTTAACAGTCCCACAAGTCATGCCCTGAATGCCAAGGCAGCCACTAAAAGTGAGACTGCACTCTGAGGAGGAGGCCCCAGAGCTCAGACTCAGCTTCTCAAGTGATACAGTAGAGCTAAAAGGCTCTTGGCCTGCCTCTTCCCTCTGGCTGGACTGTTATCTCTACCTGTCATCTCCACGGAGGAGACCTGAGTAATCATGACTAAAGGAAAAAAAAACAGCCTATTGCTGGACATTGGCACAGGTCTCTTTGTCCTTCTCCGGCTCTGATCTTCCTTCCAGCCATTGCACCTCAATAGAAACAGATTTTAAAAGATGTGTTGCTTTAGCTATAACTGAGATACTACAACATATTCAATCAAGATGATACTGAGACTGACGTCTTACAAATGTAATATAGTGTTGTTCATGTACAATATTTGAAAAATATTTCATTGGTTTAATCTGACCAAATGCTGTATATTTCATGATAAATACATAAGTTAATCTGGTTGATTTCTGATGTAACTCAGGTATTTCATGCTCATAGTTAATACACATGTGATATCTCTTAATTAAAGCTAGAAAGTCTTCTAAAAAACTGTCAAGACTCTACAAATAAAGAGGTCTAAGAGCTAGTAAATTACAATTGCTAGGTCTCAAAAAAAGTTTATAAATGTTCTTGTTAGCCCAAATGTTCATGCTTAGATTATATGTGCTCCAATTTCTCAAAAAATTTATTCTTTCATAGAAGATACCAAAGCTCAGGTAATTGTACAGGTAAAATCTATAACAAATATGCTAAATTAAGATTCCTCTAATTGGGATCCACCAGATTTTGTCTGTATGTTATTCAGTGGATTTATCTGACACGAGCTGCAGAAGAAGGGTTTGCAAAAATAAATTTGTCTAAGTTGATAAAAATTGCTCAGAAGGTGTTTCATAGAAGAAAAGATACAGAATAAAATTGTAAATGAAAAATAAAAATGGTGATACTAGCAGTCTACAGGAATGAAGGCCAGTCAGAAAATAAAAGAAAAGTTATCCCTAGAGAAAAAAAGCTTTTTAAAGGTATTTATGATGGAGTTAGAGGAAGTTTCAGTTTGGGGACATCATGTGTCTTCCCTCTCAGCCTGAGGGAACCCATGTTAGTTGCCTATATAAGGAAAAAGCCTGTGAAACTTTCAATAGATGCTTATGCAGATTTGTCCGTAGTTACACAGCCAATGGCCCCACTTGCCAACTGGAGAGTACTTGGTGTTTTCCCTATTTCTGTCAATTCTTTTTCTTTTTTTTTTTGGGGGGGGGGGTTCTATGACTTTATTTTTATTTATTTATTTTTTGTGGAAAATTTGTTTGTTTGTTTTTTTCCATTTATTTTTATTTTATTGAAATACAAATGTCAATCAGACAGTTTCAAAACACCATAACCATACAGAGCCGATGAAATAATACATTGCAAACTGTTTTCATAACGTTTTGGTATTGTACAAGGTGCATACATGATATTATATTTACAGGTTTTTATACAGCTGAATTATATCAAAGATTCAATAATTATTTACCTAGTGGATGACCATA
>PVKA01020203.1:0-40777 GCA_004027165.1 Ctenomys sociabilis | reverse complement strand
TTTTTTTTTTTTTTTTTTTTTTTTTTTTTTTTTTTTTTTTTTTTTTTTTTTTTTTTTTTTTTTTTTTTTTTTTTTTTTTTTTTTTTTTTTTTTTTTTTGAGACAGGGTCTCACTATGCAGTTCAGGCTGGCCTTAAGCTCACTTTGTAGCTCAGGCTGGTCTCGAACTCACAACAATCCTCCTACCTCAGCCTCCCGAGTGCTGGGATTACAGGCCTGCGCCACCACGCCCGGCTCTTTTTTTTTTTTTTTTTTTCTTTTTTAATTGTGAGACAGTGGAGTCTCCCTGCTAAATTTCTAAATTGCCCAGGCTGAGAATGCCAGAATGACAGGCATGTGCCACCAAGCCCGGCTTTCAGACCCTTTGAACCCTCACAGCATCAGCCTGGTTCCTACTACGTAAGTTAAATAAACATTTTAAGACATGTTCATCTTCACATGTTTATGAGAGTCACTCTTTTTTTGAAAAATCTCATTAACCCGTCTATCCAGAATCCAAAGGGCACCGTGCTAGACCCTGGTGTCGTTCAGTACCACCTCGGCCACCAGGGGGCGCCTGAGACCTGCCCAGGCCTCCCACAGGCTGGCATCACCCAGCGACCCAGGAACCCTGAAAATTGGCTCCTTTTTTAGCTGTCACCAGCTGGCTCCTAGCATGGGGGCTGTAATGTTAACCCACGAGACCTTGGGGTCTCCCAAACAGCCCCTTCTTTTTCCTTTCATTTCGCTGGGGGGCTCCACTCAGCCCACAAGACGCCCCTTGGTCCAGGAGCAGCAGAGAGGCCCCCAAGCCCCACAGGGCCTGTTCTGCCCTTCTGGTTGTGTGACCCTCCACAAGTCACTTCACCTCTCTAAACTCCTCTCCGTTAAAAGGGGATCCTGATGCCCCTATTTAATACTCCTGAAGCGGAAGGATTTGGGACTCAGGGTGACAAGGACACTTGGGTGCTGGGCATGGGGACAGGGTCCTAATCTAACACCTGCTGTTCTCCTCAGAGCCAGGCCTTTTCCAACCCAACCGTCTCTCTCCTTTTCCCAATCCCAGCCTTTTCCCAATCATAAATGCCCACTCTTCCCAGAAAGACCCTGACCTTTTGCTGATGTATTTGTGTTTCAAAAGGAAGAAGAGAAACCTAAGAAGCTCAATCGGCCAGCCAGAGGGGTTACAGCAGATAAGGAAGCCAGGAAACTAACTAGGCTGGCTGGACTGGGAGTCCACTCAGCTCAGTGGGGAGCTGCCGGGACTGGCACAGGGGAGAGGGGCAGGAATGTCCCCAGAGCTGGGGGGCTGTGTCTCCTCCCACAGCTGAGCCTCCAGGGCTGCCTGCCTTCCCCACAGGTCGAGCAAGGACAATTGGGGCTGGGCTCAGCAGCTACAAATGCCTAGACAGTGAGCTCACAGCGGCCTCAGGATAAATGTGGCTTCCATTTCCCCAAAGGAGCAAGGGCTCTGGCAAGAAGGGAGGATGTTAGGGAGGCAGCATGGACTCCATCCTGTGGACATTTGTCGGGCCCTTTCTGACCTACCACGTTCCCCCAGAACTGCAGTATGGCTGTGGGTATCTTTCAGGGGATCAGGCCAGGGAGATAGCTCAATGGTCTAAAGAGCCTGGTTAGGCAAGCTTAGGCAAGGTTCAATTCCCAGCTCCACATGCTGTTCCAGCCCCGCCCCGAGTGGGCTGAGCCAGCCACAAAAAAAAGAATAATGAAAATCAGGATCATCACAGATAGTTTGAGGCCACCCTGGGCCGTGTACCTAGCAAGGCCCTATCTTAGAAAACGACCAAGGGCTGGGGAGATAGCTCAATAGGATAAGCCCTTGCCTGGCAAGCAAGGGTCCTCAGTTCAATCCCCAGTACTAAGCAAAAAAAAAAAAAAAAAAACCAACCAAAATAGTTCCAATAAACATGCGTCCAGAGTGGCACCAGCTGGCTTCCACCAGGCTGGCTCTTCCGGCTGGGAGGCCTTAGGCAAGACTTAATTTCCTTATCTGAAAAAGAGAGGTGACTCTACGCTTAACAGCCCTGCAAAGGGCTTAACCTTGATATGCATCCAGACAGCCCAGCCACTTGAACAGCCTGCACCTTTCTGCAATCATTTCCAATTCTGAGGCCAACACTGGGTCAGTCCATGCCAGCAAAGCCCAGTGGAAATAACACAAAGAGCCCCCCATATCATGCAAATGCCTCCGGGCCAAAGAGCAAAGCAGGTAGAACTAATTGTAATCATATATTTTATTGAAACCACATGTCATTTTGATGTGTAATCAATATTTACAATTCTTTTTTATTTGGCTTTTGTGAGATAGGGTCTTAAATTTGCTATATAACCCAAGCTGGCCTTGTGCACAGCCATCCTCCTGCCTCAGCCTCCTGAGTGCTGGGATGATCAGCATGCTGACATCATGAATATTTTTGTTTTTTTTTTTTTTTTTTTTGGCAGAACCAGGTATTGAACTTAGGCCCTTATGCTTGCCGGGCAAGCACTTACTCTACTGAGCCATCTCCCTGCCACCATTTTATTTATTTATTTATTTTTTGAGATAGGGTCTCACTATGCAATTCAGGCTGCCCTTGAGCTCACTTTGTAGCCCAGGCTGGTCTTTAATTTGCTAGGATCCCCCTGCCTCAGCCTCTTGAGTGCTAGGATTACACAGGTGCACCACCACACTCAAGTTTTGGTGGCTGACAAGGCAAGACGCTGGCACAGCATATGATACCAGCAATCAAACCCTAGTCCAGAAACAAACCCTAGTCCTTGCACTTGCCAGACAGATGCTTAGACCATCGAGCTATCTCCCTGGCCCACCACTGAAAAGTGTTAATGACATATTTTATGGCTACTTTTTTAAGCGTATGAAATGTAGCCTGCAGTTTTCTAGCCCGCACAGCCCATTCAGGGCCCACAGGTGGCCACGCAAGTCTGAAGGGTGGCGGGTTAAGGACTGGCCAGAAAGTGCAGCCTTGAGACATCACTTGAGCCATAACCTACATCAGCCTTCCCACAGGCTCCAGACTGAGCTGCTGCATGCGGGTGCTGTCCCTGTGCGGATGGAGGGTGAGGAAGAAAACTTCGGGTGCTCACGGGGAGATCACGGGGTGGGGGAGGTGGTGACGAAGACCATAGCCAGCTTCCGGGCCAGAGCCTGGACAACCTGGGTGAGAAAAATGATCCCAAGTGGTGGGATTTGAAACTGTTCATTCTACTAGGTTGAGACAGTCGAAAATTAGAAAAAATTCCAGGCATAGAGGCTCACATCAGTCACCCCAGCACTAGAGAGGCTGAGGCAGGAGTAATCTCTGTTGAGTCCAAGCCTGCCTGAAGTATTTAACGAGCCCCAAACCAAACTTTTCAAATACCACGAACTTCGTCCCACCAGAAGTTTGTATCTACCGTCTGAGTCCCCAAAAACCTCAAATTCAACCCGAGACCCAAAGACACTGGGCACGCTTCTCGGATCGCACAGCCGCAGGTGGAGGGCGAGGTGCTGTCCCCCTCCAGACAGCGAAGCCGAGTCCTCCGGGCGCCCGGAAGCGACCCTAAGTAAACAAAGCCGTGTGTGGGCGCAGCCCCAGCTGCCCTCAGCGAGCCGTCTGTTCCGGGGAGGCGGGGGAGGAATGTTGTGAATGAACGCAGGGCCCGCCCCGAAACTCCTCACGAGCGAGCCGCAGGGGTCCTCCCTCTCCGATTGGCCTCTGGCGCTCCGTGATTGACAGCGCTTCCCTCTGCCCTCCGTGATTGGGCAGACACGAAAACACTGGCATCGCAGTTCTCTAATGAGCCCCGACATCTGGGCGACGGGACTGGAGGCGCAGCCAATGGAGGGAGAGGATCGCAGAGGCCAAGGGAGGGGCCCAATAGGGACGAACGCGGGGGGGCGGAACGACTACGAAGCGGAAGGCGGCGGCGGAGGCTGCTTCATTGTTGTGAAGACTCTTAAAGGGGCCGCTCCCCGGCCGGCCCGGCGCGGGGCGGTGGTGGGTGCGGAGGAGGTCCCCGGCGGCAGAGCGTCTAGGACGTTGGCAAGGCGGGCCAGGGGTGCGGAGCCAGAGGAGCGCGGCGGACATTGGCAGGCCCGCCCGGCCCCAACCCGGACATGGAGCCCCCCTCAGCCAAGCGGAGCCGGGGTAGCCCCGGGGGACCCGAGCTGCGCGACGCCGGGGCCGGGCGGGGCCGGCCCGAGACACTGCTGGACCTCAGTGCCAAGCGGGTGGCCGAGAGTTGGGCCTTTGAACAGGTGACGTGAGGGCTGGGCGGATCAGGCGGGGGGATCCCACTGCCGACCCCGTGGGAACCGGCTCATACCCGGCCACGGGGCCCCAGAGATGCCATCGTCTTCGCGTCTCCCTCAACTTGCAACCTCAGCCCCGTGTCCCTCGCCAACCACCCTCACTCTCACAAGGGCACCCACTTTCACCTTATCGACTTCCCAACTCCTGCAAGCAGTCCTCGCCCGGGACACCCCGCGTTCCCTGGTCTGAGCTTCCAGACACCCACAGTGCCCCGCTTTCGCCCCTCACATCTTTGCCCTACATCTCTTCCCAACCCACTAGCTCAGGACACCCCTTCTGCTTTCCTAACCCCTCTCCAGCCCCAGCACGCACCTGTCTCTTGGGGACCCTCCCCCAATCCCTCATCCCTTCCTTCTCCCCCATCCTCGTCCTTCCAGGAGGAAGCCGGACCTCAGAATAGTGTCTGACAGGTGCACCCTGAACCCACTTGTGGGGCTGCTTCTGGGAACTGAGCCAGGAGGGCCCCTAGCCCCAGCCTCGGAAAGGCCAGGACCTCCAAGCCGGCGCTTCCCCCACAGGGTCACGGGCTGCCCGACTTCAGGGGGACTATGGGGACTAACAAGTTAGGGCTGATGCATTTGTGCCGCAGTAGATGGAACCGCCTCTGATTCACTGCCTGGAAAATCCCTCCTTAGTCATCTGCCAACTGTCACCGGGCCGGTCACCGGCTGCCCCACTTCCCCCAGAAACCTAGGGAGGAGGGGGCTCAGGAAGGCCTCCACCCTTCCTCGTGTGTGCGACCTGCAGGGACCTGGCTTGGCTGGGCTGGGAGCTCGGGAAACTCTTGAGCTCTTCTGTAACCCTCTGGGAGTTGTTCACCTGGCTTTGAGGAAACTGGGACACAGAGAGGTTGAGAAACTTGCCCAAGGTCACCAGCCAGTGAACAGCAAACTCAGACTGGAGCGCAGGCTCAGTGGAGTTGTATTGGGTCCGGGACCCAAGGAGGGGAGCTCAGGGAGATTGCTGGCACTTCCCCGAGAACCTGCCCTGAAGTGGGAGCTCTCCAGCCCTGGGGTTCTGAACAGACGCATTTATGGAAGCTCTGTGCCTCCCCTGCCAGGCTGTAAATCAGGGTAATGATAGAAGTATCAGACTGCTGGGCTGACATAAGAATTGTGTGCAGTTTCTTTTTCTTTCTTTTTTTTTTTTCACTTTCTCTCTTTTGTTTGTTGTTTTGAGAGAGGGTCTGACTATGTAGGTCAGTCTGGCTTTGAACTCCCAGCGATCCTCATCCTTCAGCCTCCCTTGTGCTGGGACCACCTCATCCTTCTGTCTTTCTTCAGGTGTTGGGGCATGAACCCAGAGCCCCTCAACCCCAGTCACTGTCATCTAACTTCTTCCCATCCCCTCTAGGCCTGAGAGGTGGGAGGATGTTACACAGAAGTCTGCTAACGCCCCTGGCATCCAGAAGGAGATCAGTAGTGAGATCTAGGGTAGTATGGGCCAGATATTGCTGTAAGTGCTGTACCCACGTTAATGCTTTATATTTTGGGGGATAGGATGGGGGTCTCACTAAGTTGTCCCACGTTGGCCCTAAACTTTCGAGCCTCCCACTGACGTCTCCCAAGTAGCTGGATGCATATTTCACAGTGCTGGGCTCTTTGATACATACTGAATCCCTAGGAAGCGGTTCAAGTTCATCCCCACCTCATACGCAGGACAACTGAGGTTCAGGAAAGGCTAAATAACACGCCCTAGGTCGTACTGTATATAAATAGCACAGCCAGGACCTTAGCCTGAGTGTGACCACTGACCCTCCGCAGGTTGAGGAGCGGTTCTCCCGGGTGCCAGAGCCTGTGCAGAAGCGGATCATGTTCTGGTCGTTTCCACGAAGTGAGAGGGAGATATGCATGTACTCGTCGCTGGGGTACCAGCCTGCAGAGGGTGAGCAGGACGCCCAGGTGCCCTTCACCCGAGGGCTGCACCTGCTGCAGAGCAGCTCCGTGGACCGTGTCCTCCAAGTAGGTGAGTGGAACCTCCACGCAGGGCAACTGGCTGGGCAGGAGCATCCCTCCCACAGGCTCTGAGGCTGGGAAAAGCATTTCTAAGATACTGCTGTAGCTGTTTCTTGTTTTTGTGGTACTGGGGGTCTTGTACTGAGCTATGTTCCCAGCCCTTTTTCATTTTTTAAAATTTGAAACAGGGCCTCACTAAGTCCCTAACTTCCAAGGCTGGTTTCTAACTTGCTTGATTTGTTTTGTCTTGTTTTGTTATGTTTTGTGAAGTCAGAGTCTTTCTATGCATTTCAGGCTGGCCTAGAACTCAATTTAGCCTACTGGCTTCAAATTCAAGGTGATCCTCCTGCCTCAGCCTCCCAGCTGGGATGACAGGTGTGCACTGCCACACCAGCTTGTACAAGATCTTACTGTACTAGAGTTCAGGTTCATCCTTGACCTTAGGCAACAGCTTAGATGGGGATGTGGAGGGAAGTCCTGTGTACCAGAGGGAAACAGGGCAGCCCTTGCACTGGGGGTGGGGCAGACTCAGGCAAGGGTTAGGGCAGAAGTGAGGCTGATAATTGGGTCCCAGGCAGATGCCACAGAGGGCCTTGGGGACAAAGCTTGAGGGTGCCAGATCTTAGGCTTCAAGTCCCTCTGGGCTTGGATACAGGGTCAGGAGCTGAGATGAACAATAGACTCCAGCACTAAACTGGGAGTGAGGGAAGAACTGGAGAGATGAGGAGCAGGGGCTGGATGACTGCACCTAGGCAGTGGGGTACAGTGGGGAGGCTGGACACAAACTGTAGAGGCAGAGATGAGAATGAGTCTGAGATGCCAAGATTAGGGCTTTAGGGCGACATGCCCAGAGAGCTATGGTTGTAGTTTGCAGGGATCTGTTATGAATTTTACACAAAACTAGGAAAGCCAGGTGCATGATACACACCTGTCATTCCAGCACTCTAGGAGGCTGAGGCAGGAGGTTCACAAGCTTGAACCCAGCCTGAACAACTTAGTAACTTAGTGAAAACATGGCTGAGAGCCAGGGCCCAGCCAGTTACCTCCACGGACCCTGGTGAACTTAGAGCCCCCGTGCCTGGCCTTGTTCCAGCGAGCTGCAGGCTCCTGACCACCCTGGCATGAGGAAGCCATCTCTCCACATGACGCGGGTTGGGCCTGAGCTGCCCAACCAGTCAGATGAGCCTGGCAGTCAGCTGCCTGCCCAGGGGCCAGGGAGGGGCAGGGGGCATGGAGTGATCTGCCCTTGTCTCCTCATTAGCCCAAAAGGTGGTATGTCACAGGCCCCTCATCTTCCCAGGAAGTGCAGGGCTCCTGTCACCCTGGCTGTGTCCATGGTAACCGAAGGGCTGAGAGACCCCATCTCTAATATCATAGAGCAGTAACACTTTGATCACCAGAGAAAGAACAAGGATTTGTTCAGGACCTAAGCTTATGCCAGAGTTCCAACCATTTGTCATATAGTAACTCATTCTTTTTTCTGGTACTGAAAAAAGATTTGGGGGCTTAAACCCAAATCCTTTATACTTAGCTACATCTTCAGTCCTTTCTTTTAACTTTTTAGTTTGAAACAGGGTCTTGCTAAATTGCTCAGGCTTACAACCCTCCTGTCTCAGCTTCCCACAGTTGTGGCAAGACAGGTGTGCACCAACCATACCTGGTTGATTGTTTTACTTTCATTGCAATTACATGAGAAGGATGTCTTGGTTTCTGTTGACAGAGGGGGGAGCTGAGGTTCAGTGACCTGTGCTGGGCTGTTCAGCTGTGCTCTACATCTGGGTGTCACTGGACATGGTGGATAAATGCTGTGTGTCTCTGGGGTGACAGTTTGTCGCTGGTTATAGGGTTCCATCTGAGCGGGAATGTGCGGGAGCCGGGCAGCGCCGGGGAGCCCGAGCACAGCTACCACGTGTCCATCAGCTTCGACCGCTGCAAGATCACGTCAGTGAGCTGCGGCTGCGACACCCGGGACCTCTTCTACTGTGCGCACGTCGTAGCCCTGTCGCTGTACCGCATCCGCCATGCCCGTCAGGTGGAGCTGAAGCTGCCCATCTCAGAGACGCTGTCCCAGATGAACCGCGACCAGCTGCAGAAGTTCGTGCAGTACCTCATTAGTGCCCACCACACGGAGGTGCTCCCCACCGCCCAGCGCCTGGCCGACGAGGTCCTGCTGCTCGGCTCTGAAATCAACCTGGTGCATGGTAAGGGCACCCGGGGCCTCTGCCTTCCTCGCGTCCTCAGGGCCCCGGATATGCACGCAGACCTTGTAGGTGTACTTTGACCCTGGGGCAGAGGAGTACCCAGAAGCCCGGCAACAAGTTTGGGCACCGTGGTGCCACATCTAATCCAACCCCTCCCACTTCGGGAGGCTGAGACGCAAAGACCTCAGATTCCAACCAGATCTGGACAACTTCCTGAGACCTTCTGTCACAATTTTTAAAGTAATAAAAAGTAAAAAGGTCTGGGGAGGGAGCTCAGTGATAATAGCACTGCGCCAACATGTGTAAAGCCCCGGATTTGATCTACAGTGCTGGACAAGGGTGGAAGGGTGGGCAACAGGCAGGGGCAGAGGCAGGAGTCGTGCCTGCGCCTGCACATGGGCAGGTGGGAGGCGGAGCGGATGCCGAGTGAGGTATGCGGAGGCACTGTGAGGACTGGAGAGCTGGCAGTCTTGAGCTGGAGTGGAGGGGGGACAGGTGGATGGAGGAGCAGTGTGTGGAGGTCCCCACAGATTGTAGAGCAGGAGCTGGGGGGTACAGAAGTTCATGGTCAGGCATCAGGGTAACTGGTGGTATGGGAAAGTTTTGGGCATGTGGATGTGTGAGTAGGACAGTAGATGGAGGGGAGTGCTGCTGACTACAAGTGGGGTGGGGGTGGGAAGGCTTTGATTGGGGCTCTGAGGTGCACAGAGGGGACCGGACCAGTGAGGTTAGAGAAATGATTGAAGAGCCGGTGCACAGAGTGGGGATGCAGGAGTGAGTATGCAGGAGTGAGTGGCGCCTCTGAGGCTTCTGGGAGTGGGGCAGGCTGGTGGATGGCCAGTGCGGGCATTGCTTTGTAAGGTCACAGGGATGGGCTCCTGGGGTGGTGGACGTTTTGAGTAGTTAACCTACATGCATTGGAAAGAGAAATGGGAGAGCAGGTGGATGGAGTACCGGGATGTGTGTGTAGACGTGGGGATGGGTGGCGGGCCAATGGGGTAGTAGGTATGTGTGGGGTATGAAGGTACCAAGAGTTGATGGGGGAATGAGTGCACAGATACCCACACAGTAAGGGGTGGGGAGCATGTCCTGGCTGAGATTGGACAGGGGCGAAGAGGGAGGTGGGGTGTGTCCACAGGTGGACGAATGTGTAGCATCTCTGTAGGTGAACTCTGGGTGGCTAGTTTAAGGGAGGAGTGGATAAAGGAGCTGGTGGTAATTGGGGGATTCTATGTGCATGGTGGGTGGATAAATGCAATATTGGACAATAGATGGGGGTGGACAGTTGGACGGATGTGGCTGTGTAGATGAATGCATGGATGGGGTAATCGAATCTGAAGAATGGTGGATGACGAAGGGCATAATAGAGATGATGGGTGGGTTGGTGGGTGGATGAGGGTAGGTGGATAGATAGATGGGGATTGGGGAGAATGGATGAGATAGGGGTGGGCGGATGGATGAATGGATGGAGGTGGGGTGGACAAGCAGATGGGTGACTGTTGTTTGTCAGAACAGATGGAACTGTGATGTGATGTGCAGGAATGACAGGCTGGGCAGGCGTTTGCACTCTCAATCCCGGCCCCTTCTTGGCCTGAGTTTCTCCCTTTTCATTTGCCAGGTGCCCCGGACCCCACAGCGGGTGCAAGCATCGAGGACGCCAACTGCTGGCACCTGGATGAGGAGCAGATCCAAGAGCAGGTGAAGCAGCTGCTGTCCAATGGTGGCTACTACGGGGCCAGCCAGCAGCTGCGCTCCATGTTCAGCAAGGTGCAGTAGGGAAGAGGGGGGCAGTGCTTCTAGGCCTTGGCCCCGCCCCTTTTCACTCACTCCCTCCACCCTGCCACTGCCCGCCCCCCCCACACAGGTGCGGGAGATGCTGCGCATGCGGGACTCCAACGGCGCACGGATGCTCATCCTCATGACCCAGCAGTTCCTGCAGGACCCACGCCTGGCACTGTGGAGGCAGCAGGGCGCCAGCATGACAGACAAGTGCCGGCAGCTGTGGGATGAGCTGGGTAAGGCCTGCCCTGGTGGGAGATGTAGGGCTCCAGCCCGGCTGTGTTCCACCCCTGCGATAAGGATGCCTCCCCTGATTCAAGCAGCTCACTTGGAGATGCTTCTGAACCTTGTCACATGGGCGACAAGATCGTACCCTGGGGCTCCATGGACGTAGAGAAAACATATGGTGAACTACTACCCACTGGGCAGGGTGTGGTGTCACATGCCTGTCCAGCCAGCCCTCCAGAGGCTGGGGCAGAAGGATTGCCCGGAGTTCCAGCCTGGGCTACGTAGTGAATTTAGAGCCAGCCTGGAATGTACAGTGAGGTCCTGTCTCAAAAAATATTCTACTCCTTTCTCAATTTCCCTGGCAAATTGGATCCAGGAACAGGAAGCTGTGAATGCTCCAGTACTGACGCGGTGTTTGCACAGAACCCGCATTCTTTCCCGGGCCCTGGAGATGGAACCCAGGAGTGCGCTGTCATTGAGCTGTGTCCCTCCCCAGCCATTGGTTCTTCACGTGGAGATGAGGTCTCAGTAAATATCCCAGCCTAGGTACCAGCTTGCAATCCTCCCTCAACCTCCCCAGTACCTGGGATTATAGGTTTCTTCTTTGTTTTTCACAGGTAGTTTGTTTTTGTCTTGATTATGTGCACTTGGTTTTCCTAATCATTGTTTTTGTAGTTGCTCGGGATGGAACACACAATCTTTGCACTCAGTTTTTATTTATTTTGATACATTGTCCATGCTGGCTCAAAATTTCACTTCTCCTGCCTGAGACTCCCAAGTGCTGGGATGGCAGGCACACATCACCATGCATGCACCCCAAATCCTAACATAAGAGCCCAAGGGCCTTGGACAGTTGCTTTCTCTATGACCCTTGGTTTCCTTATCCAGTGAAGAATGTATCAGTTGTGACCTCAGAAGGTCCATATTAGGGCCCAGCAGCACTGTGACAATATACAGGAGGTGCTGTGCAGTGTGTGTTGCTGCTGTTGGCCCCATCCTGACCTCCCCTGTGCCTGCAGGGGCACTGTGGGTCTGCGTCATTCTGAGCCCCCACTGTAAACCAGAGGAGCAGGCAAGCTGGCTCCAGCTGCTGGGCACATGGGACAAGCTGGACACATGCCCACTGGAAGAGGGCAACTACTCCTTTGATGGCCCCAATCTGCAGCCCATGGCAGCCCCCAGCCCAGGTAAGAAAGGCCCTGCCACTTCTCCCCAACAAAACCATCCCCACTGTGTCCCAGCCTGCCACCATGGCAGTCTGCCCTTACAAAGAGAAGGAACGGGAGAGGACAGAAGGGGCCCGGCTGTTGGTGATCCTTCCAACCAAGAAGGAATAAGCGCTGATGGCAAGATTAGTGGCGGCCTGAAGGACAGTGAGGTGTAGTTGCTAGGAGGCTGCTCTTCTGGCTCTGCTTCTTGGCTGTGAAGGCAGAGAAGGTGAAGGAGTGGAATGTGAGGGACTGACAAAGTAGAGGGGTGAGGATGCCTTCTCACCTGTTTTTCTTCTATATGGGTTGGGAACACTCACCTGCATCCCTGAGGGCCGCTTTGAGGACTGGGAGGTGAATAGTACCCATGGCTCTGCCAGGGTCTAACGCAAGCTGGAGCTGGCTAGGGGATGCTGGCCACAGCTGGGTGCCCACCTTAGGTGCCTCTCCTACAGACCCCCGGCAAGGAGGGACAGAGGTAACAGCCACCCGTTCCCATCACACGGTGTTCGGGCGAGCCTTGCGGGCTGGGGCACTGCACTGGAAGAATGCCCATCTCCAGAGGATCCTGGCCAGCGACTGCCCCAGCCCTAGCTTCACAGGCAGCACTGGAGGTGACAAGCCGGACTTTGATCCTCAGGGCCGCCCGCTCTGGCTGGGTGAACCCTTCCCTACCGCCTGTGCCCGGGTGGACACCCTGCGTGCTCATGGGTACCCCCGCAAGGCACTGCGGCTGGCCAGTGCCATCATAAACACCCTCCGGCTACAGCAACGGCACCAGCTTGAGATCTACAAGCAGCAGAAGAAAGGTGGGCACTGATCCTCCCTGAATGTCCCCAGGGTGCAAGGGCAAGGACAAATGGAGGTTCCTGTCAGGAAAACAGCCACCAAGGTATCTTGCATAGAAAGGAATTTAATACAGGGACTGAGAACTCCTGGACCCATGTAAGGGCTGAGGCTTCAGATCCAAGCACTGAGGGATTGAGCTGAGTCCAGTGATACATGCCTTTAATCTGATTCCAAGTATAAGGCCAACCAGTATACTGAGACCCTGATAAAGGGGGACTTCTGAGTGTAGTGGTGCATGCCTGTCATTCCAGTATTCTAGGAGGCTCAGGCAGGAAGATCACAAGTGGCCAACCTGGGCAACTCAGTGACGGTGAGACCCCATCTCAAACTTTTTTTTTTTTTAAAGTGCTGTGGATGTATGAGGATGTAGCTCAGTGCCAAAGCTATGGGTTCAATCCTAGTGTTAGATAAATTTTTGTACATGATTGTAACTTAGTAGTAGAACCCTTGGCTAGCATACTCTGTGTTCTGAGCCCAGCACTGCAAAATAGACAAATGAAAACCACTGTAAAGCACAGGGATTAGGGGTTGGGAATATAGCTTAATGGCACAAGCACCTATGTGGCAAATACAAGGTCCTGAGTTCAATTCTCATACTGAAAAGAAGCACAGTAATTGTATCACACTGCTAACAGCACCAGATTGCAGTCCTGAGGAGGTCTCTGGCTACCAGGAGAACATGATAAAATGCTGATCCAACCTCATGTCCGCACCCTGCATCAGATGCAGCTCCAGTCTGAGGCCCACTGAGAGTGCCTCAGAAGGGGAGGAGGAAGGGTGTAGGGAATAGCACAGACAGGAGAGGGCGCTTGGCCAGCGGTGGGTTTTAGACAGCAGGTGACCACCCTGAGAGATCCCAGATTGGTCCTTGGAGACCCTGCAAGCCGTCTGGGCTGTGTACTTCAGCCAGGCAGGCAGTCTTGAGGTTAGAGGAGGAGATGGCACTAGGCCACTGTGTGTCCAGAGCCCCTGGTCTCCTACCAGGCCTGATCCAGAGGCATGGCCTCCAGGCAGACTGCTGGTAGTAACAGCCCGGAAGGAGAATGTATCCCCTCTTGTGTACATGGATGGAATTTAAGCCCCCCTCTTTCATCTCCAGAGCTGTTACAGAAAGGTGTCACCTGCATCACCAACACAGAAGGCTGGGTGGGCCACCCCCTGGACCCCATTGGCTGCCTCTGCAGAGCACTCCTAGAGGCCTGTCGCCTGGAGGAAGAGATTGTCTTGCTTTACCCAGGTACAGTATCCACCTTGGGAGCCCTGGAGGACTCTTCCCACTGTGTTGGGCCCGCCCCGATCCAGTGCTCCTTGAAGGTCACTTCTTGAGCCAATACTCCTAGGTGGCCACATGTCCCACGGCCAGCAGCCAGTGATTTAAGTCTCCTGAAAACGAAGCCATCCTAGGCCCAGCTGTTGCTAAGGGACACCCCATGCTCCAAGATTTGGGGTATCCCCAGCTACCGCTCTGCTTCTGTTGCGGTGCCTTCAAGAGCCGTGGTTCTGTCTCCCTCAGACTCAGGAACCGAGAAACGGAAGGCGGTCTACCACCATGTGCCGGTGCCCGGGAACCCAGGGGAGTCCTACCTAGCGCTGGCGCTAGAGATCACGCTTCTGGGGCTGGGACAGCAGCGGGCCTTGCCCGAGGGACTGTATGCCCAAGACAAGGTGGTGCGAAACGAAGAGCAGCTCCTGGCCCTGTTGGAGGAGGTGGATTTGGATGACAGGCTGGTACAGGTGCTACGCAGACAGGCAGGGCTGCTGCTGGAAGGTGAGGCCCCGCCCCTTGCAATTTATTGTCTATCCTGAGAGAAAGTCATTTTAGTCCCGCCCCTAGCATGTGCTAGTGGCCAATAATTGCTGTGGCTGGTGTCCTCTCCATCTGTTCTCATCTCTTAGCTCCACCTCTTGGGCCTTACTGTCCATTCAGAGAGCAAGTTTTTAGTCACGCCCCCAGATCTTGCCCGCCAATAACTGCTTTGAATGGTGAGGACCTGCCCTTTGCCCAGTTTGTAGCCAATGGGCTAGTTGCTTCTGGAAAGGGGTGGCAACAACAGGTACCGCCCCTGTGCCTCTAGTTCCGTCCATGATCTAAGGCTGTCTGCTTGTTCTCTTGGCATTGCTGCTGGGGTCATTTGGCATTGCCCCTTGTAGCCCTCCTGGTAGGACCCTGCTGGTCTTGGGCCCTGTAGTCCACGCTGCATCAAAGTCCTGCCCCACCCCTGGGTGCCACGGGACCCCTCTTTGGATTATCCAGCACTTGCTTGAGCCCCAGTCCTAGCCTCCTGTCCTTGGCTCCTGAGGTCTGGAGAAACTTGCTGGGAGGAAATGGGCTCACTCCTAGGTGCTGAACTCAGACTGTACCTGCAGGGGGTCCCTTCAGCGGTTTCGGCGAGGTGCTGTTCCGGGAGAGCGTGCCCATGCACACTTGTGCTCGTTACCTGTTCAGCGCACTGCTGCCCCATGACCCCGACCTGGCCTACCGCCTCGCGCTTCGGGCCATGAGGTGAGGATGGGAACGGGGCTGGGGACACAAGCAGGACCAGGGTGGTGGCAGAGTGGGCCAGCCTTCCTTCTGTGGAGCTTGCAGCCTGGCTCCGTACTGTAGCTGCCTCATCTGCACCTGTATGCTGGGCTCCACCTTACCCGTAGAAGTGCATAATTTTGAACTTGGGAAACATCCCTTGAGAGAGAATTCAAAAGGGGCACAAGCTCAGTCCTTTAAGGAAGGTGCAGCTCCCAGTCACTATGGAGACATGTGAGATTTATCTTTTCCTGCAAGAGTGTAGGTTGCTGCAAACTTTTCTGGACATTTGTTGGTGGGTCTCGGGTGGGGTGTGCTTGGTGGTGAAAGCGGCCTGGCATGTTGGAGGGCCTGAGTTCCCACCCAGCACACACAAACACACACTTTTTTTTTTTTTTACATTTTTGTGGACCCTGCACCCTCTGCCAGTTTTTACATTTTTGAGTTATTGAAAGAATCAAGGGCCGGAAAGATAGCTGCTTGGGCGGGGGGCAGAACAGGGGATTGAACTCAGACCTTTGTGCTTGCCAGGGAAGTGCTTATTCCCAGACTGTTCTTGACATGTGAAAAATACATTGGCATCCAGCCACACACATTCATCTGTGCTTGTCTGTGGTTGCTCTTTACCCAGCATTGTGTAACTGTGAGCTGGTGGCTGTTTAGCCTTTTGCAGAAAAGAGGCCTGACCTGTGTCAGTCTGTAGAATTGTCTCAGCAGCTGAGCCAAATAAGCATATTTACTCCCTGATTACAGATAACGGGCTCCAGGTGTCTTTCAAAGTACCGCAGTGAGGAAATACGGGGTGTCTGGAAGCCAGGCGGTCTTTGCCTGTGTTCTGTGCTGTTCATTACATCTAGTGGCTTCAGATAATTTTCTGGACACAAGACTGCATGTACTGTCAGCCGCCCATATCCATAGGTTCAGTCAAACGGGATAAGAAATATTCGAATGCCAAGCATGGTGGCATGCACCTGTGGATCCCCACTCTCAGGGGCTGAAGCAGGAGGATTTCAGGTTTCAGCCCAGCCTGGGCAAAACAGTGACTTAGAGGAATCCTGCCCCAAAATTCACTCAGTGGTAGAAAGGCCTAACCTGCCATCCTTGATTCCACAAAAAAAAAAAGATAATTGTGTATGTATGGAAGATCACAGACTGTTTTCCTTGTCAAACTTCTTGTGCGTGCACGCACGCTGCTGGCTTAGCTCACCCTGGGTGCAGGGCTGGCATGGCATGTGGTGCTGGCAATCGAACATTGGTCCCTGTGCTTGCCCAGGCTTGCCTAAGCAGCTGCTTTAAAATCACTAAGCTGTCTCACCAGCCTTTTTTTTTTAATACAGAGTCTTGCTACAGTTCAGACTTGTAGGGATCCTCCTGTCTCAGCCGCCCTAGCCCTGGGGTTACAGGTGTATACTATACCCAGTTTCAGGGCTGGGCTGGCACAGCATATGGTACTGGGATCAAACCTGGGTCCTTGCACTTGCCAGGCAGGTGTTTAGACCCCAAGCTGGCTCTACAGCTCCTTGTCAGGTTTCTTTTTCTTTTTTTTTTTTTTTCCGTTTTTCTTTTTAAGCTCTCATTTATTTATTTGTACAGGGTCCCACTGTGCAGCTTGGACTCGTAGTGAATCTCCCCTCAGCCTCCTGAGAGCTGGCATTACAAGCGTGCACCACCAAGGCCAATTTTGGTGACTGGCAGCATAGTATGTGGTACCAGGGATAGACCTCAGGTCTTTGTGCTTGCCAGACAGGTACTTAGACTGCCAAGCTATCTCTCCAGCCCCCTTGTCAAATTTCTTTTTTGTTTTTGTTTTCATTTTTATGTATTTGGTACAGGGTCTCACTACACAGTTCAGACTTATAGTGATCCTCCTGTTTTCAGCCTCCCCATCACTGGGATTCCACAAGAGCGCTACCACACCCAGACTCTGACTCGGTTGCCTGCTCAGGGTGCCCCAGGGTGGTGCTGACACAGCCATCAAATTTCTAATAGAATTTAACAACCATTTCCATTGCATTTGCAAGTACTGTCAGGTATTGTAAGTCGAAAGATTATCATATAGGAGGATGTGTGTAGTTCCTACGCAAATATTGCACCTTTTGGGGGGTTTTGTTTATTTTCTTGAGACAAGGTCTTGCTGTGTAGTTCAGGCTATTCTTGAACTGTGTAGCCCAAGCTGGCCTTGAACTTGTGCCCATCCTTCTCCTGCCTCAGCCTCTTGAGTTCTAGAGTGACAAGTGTGAACCTGGCACCCTACCAGTTATAATAGGTACCTAAGCACTGACAGAGTTTCAGATTAGCAGGGAAGGGTTCCTGGAGCCAGTCCCCTAGAGATGCTAAGAGGTGACTACATAGTGAGCCAGTACGTAGGGGTTGTGGAGTCATTCACCTATAATGCACCAGGCATTGGGAGCTGACATTTTGAGCACCACTAGATGGAGTCCTCAGACAGGGGCACTGCTGGCTGTGGGAGAGCACTCTGTGCCACAGGAAAAGATGCCCCGGGAGGGAGAGCCCCCTGAAGCAGGAAGTGGCAGTTTCCCACATGGTCAGGACTTCAGAGAAGTGGGCCGACTTTGAGCAGAGACCTGGGAAGCAATCTGCAGCAGCAAGAGGGGGCAGTAGCGCGGGGGCCCCAGCAGCAGGGCTCCGCCTGGCGTTTGCAGAACAACGTTGGAGAGGACAGGATGGGGAGGGGCAGGGTGTCGATGGGCCTGCTGGGGTTGAGTCAGGATAAGAGCAAGCCCTCAACTCTTCACCAGCCACTGCCCACAACCTCTGTCCCTTGCCCCCGAGCCCTGCCCAGTCTCAGGTGACCACCATCCCCTCTTTTTTACAAGTTGTACTTTGCTTGTTTTTGAGATAGGGTCTCACTGAGCTGCCTAGGCCAGGCTTGAACTTGTAGCCCTCCTGCCTCAGCCTCCCTCAGTGCTGGGATTGCAGGTGTGTGTTACCACACCCAGATGAGATCAAAGTCTTGAGAATATGCAATATTTTGTGTCTGGCTTAATTGATGATCTCACCTTTTTTTGGCAGAACTGGAATTGAACTCAGGCCCTTGCACTTGCCAGGAAAGCGCTTATTCCACTGAGCCATCTCCCCGGCCCCTTTGTCTGGCTTACTTGACACAATGTCCTTCCTGTCCATTTGCATAGCTACAAGTGGCTGGATTCCTTTTTTCACGGCTGGTAGTATTCTATTCCACCCTAGTGGATTTCATATTTTAGTTGTCATGAATGATTCTGCCACAGACATTGGAGTGTGGGTGCTTTTTGCCATATGGATTTTCTTTCATTTGCCTATTTATCCAGCAATAGGATTGCCAGAGCATATGGCAGTTCTATTTTTAGGGGTTTTTAAATTTCTCTTCTGTATTAGGGATTGAGCCCAGAGCCTTTGCAGTGAGCTACATCTTCAATCCTTTGTTGTTATTTTCATTTTGAGACAGGCTCTCCATAAATCACCCTGGCTGGACTGGAGCTTGTGACCCTCTTGCCTCACTCTCCCAGAATGGTGGGAGTGCAGATGTGCCCGCTGCACCTGGCTGTTTGTGGTTTTTCAAGTCAACTCCGTTACATTTTCCACAGTGGCTGCACTAAATTGCCTTCACACTAGCAGTAAAGAAGGCTACCTTTTCTCCACAACCTCCCCAACGTTCTCAGTTTTGCTTTTTGTTCTGGCCACATTGCAGATAGAACCCAAAGCCTCACACATTAGGCAAGCACTACCATTGAGCTACAGGGCCGGTGAGATAGCTCAGTGAACTAAGCTATCCCCCAGGGCACACTGAGTGCGTGGGGAGGCTAAAGTCAGGAGGAGCACTACAGTCCAGCTGCACCAAATATATAAAATGAAAATAAAAATAAAAAGATAAAAAACTTAGTTATCACTGAGTTACACCACCACTGACACTTTTTACTTTATGTTGAATCAAGGTCTTGCTGTGCTGTCCAGGGTGGCCTTGAACCTGGTGATCCTTCTACATCACCCTCTTGAGTAACTGGGATGACCCTCGCATGTGATAGCCATCACCCTAACTGCTCTTTCTTAGGAAAAAACAAAACACTTAAAGGGACTGGGGAGATAGCCCAGTGGCAAAAGCACCTGCCTGACAAGTGCAAGGTCCTGAGTTTGATCCCTAGTAACAAAAAAGAAAAAACACTCAGGAAAAAAAAGAAAAACACTCAGGGAAAGCCATGCATGTGTAGCATTGGGGTTCCACCTGCATGAGTGCGGAGCCCAAGCCGGAGTTGGCCTCACTGTGGCTGGCTTCTGCCCTCCCCAGGCTGCCCGTCCTGGAGACCGCATATCCAGCTGGAGATACTCACCGCCACCCACTGGACTCCATCGCGACCAACCGCTTGCCCCGCTGGTTCATCCTGGGCCACCTGGAGACACGTCAGTGTGAACTGGCATCCACCCTGCTGACAGCCGCCAAGGGTGAGGACAGCACCTCCCCACCCTGGACCTGGCTCCCTTCCTCTTGTCTTCTGTTCCTGCTACCTCCTCTTCCCCTCACTGCCTGCAGCCATAAGGGGCCCTGGCTATCCTTTAATGCACCACCTGGTGCTGTCCCTGATTCTGGGATTGTGGGTCCGTGACCCCCTGCCCTATGGGGGGACACTGCTTTCAGAAGAGAGAAACTGTCTAGCTTTTGTGGGTGGGGTGCTGCCAATCAACCCTGGACCCCACATACACTAGGCAAACAAGCGGACATTCAAGCAAGAACCTGAAGGGGAAGCTGGCCTTGGCAGTGCACATCTGCGATCCCCACACTAGGAGGCTGAGGCAGGACAGAAGTTCAAGCTCAGCCTGGGGAACTTAGCAAATGAGCAGGGGCCTGTCTCAAAGTAAAAAATGGCAGGGCATGTAGCCCAGTGCAGAGGCCCTGAGTCCAAACCCCAGTACCAGAAATTCAGTTAATTGATACATTAAAAAAAGCTGTTGATCAGGGTGGAGCTATGCAGCTATGAGAGAGCTTGGTCACCTCGGGCTTCCAATACAATACGATAGGATAGGTACCATCAACAATAGAAATTTTTTTGGTAAAATCTATCAGATGTTGAGACAGGGTCTCACTGTGCAGTGTAGCCTGGCCTCAAGCTCTCTGTCTCCTGGGCTGGCCTTGAACTGGCAGTGATCCTCCTGTGTCACTGGGATCCTCCTGATGCTGGGATGCCTGGTGTATCCAAGATGAGGTTGCCCTCAGGGTTGGCTTCTGGTGAGGGTGCCACCATGCCTCAGGATGGGGAATTGGGGAGGTGGAGGAAATTTGTTTTATGTTCTCATAGGGTGCTAGTCCACTCCTAAAGGTCCCTTCTGTGTTTGCCCTTTTTCTCTCTATGGACTCAACAGACACTTCCCATTGGAGAGTTTCAGCAGAATACTGTGGGTGGGGGACATACAGCTCAGCCCATAGCATCAGAAGAGTTTTCCAGGCAGGGGAAGCCACCAGTACAAAGGCCCTGGGCCTGATCATAGCTGGTGTGCTTCAGGAGCGAGAGGTGGCTGAGAGCAGAGCAGGGGAAATTCATAGGATCTGAACCAGTGTCGACAGCAACAACAGAAGCCGACCTTCAGCCTGGGGCGTGGCTGACAGGCTTTACACAGGGTTTTAAGAGATGGGGGTGTTGTGGCTTGGTGTCTTGTTTTCTTGTGGCACAGGGGCCTTGACACTGAGCTCCGTTCCCAGCCATTTCTATTTTTCATTTTGAGGCTGTCTCAGTCACCGAATGCCTCGGCCTCCCTGATGGCTGGGATATGTACATGTGCCATGCCTGGCACAGATCAGGGGTAACATGAAAGGCCTGAAGTTTGATCCCTAGCACCAAACAACGGGAAAAACAAAGCCAGTGTTTGCATACTGCCTTGCTGTGCTCCAGGCCTTCCAGGTTTGCGCTCAGCACATGTGAGCAGTTGGTGAGCAGTCCCAACTGTGCAGTCTTGCCCAGTTTATGAGTGTGGCAGCCAAGGCACAGAGTGGTGCAGTGAAGAGCTCGAAGCCACACAGCCACTGAGCAGCAGGATAGTGCTTGAACCCTGTCATTCCAGGTTGAGTATAGTTTCACGTAACATCTAGGGACCCTGGGTGGCTACCTTCTGCTGGCACAGAAGTGGGGACAGATCAGACACAGCAGGTGGGCTGGGGCTGCTGAGGTGCAAGCATGGCCTGGTCCCCCTGTACTCAAGCACACCCTGGCAGGGGAGCCAGGGACCCAACCGTGCCCTCTGCCGCAGGAGACACCAAGTGGCTGCACGCTGTCCTGACATCCATCCAGCAGAACATCCACTCCCCTGCCCTGCTCTTCAAGCTGGCACAGGATGCCTGCAAGACAGCTACCCTGGCCAGTGTACCCCCAGACACCACACTGCTGGGCATCGCACTGGAGCTGGGCCTGCAGGTGAGTGGCGTGCGCTGGGCCTGTGCCCGCCTTGGGTGGGGCCTGGCTGTAGCTCTCGGTGTGGAGTCTGAGTGGGATTTTAGGCTCTGTGATCAATTTTCTAGTTCAAGCATCCACAAGGCCCCAAGTTAAATCCTAGCAGGCAGAAAACAAAAGCTGGAACAAGCCAAGTAGTGTGTCCTTAACCTACCAGAGCCAGGGAGATGGCTTAGGGGAATAAGCGCTTCCTTGGCAAGCATGAGGGCCTGAGTTCAGTCCCCAGTTCCACCAAAAAAAAAAAAAAAAAAAAAATCCTACCTACTCAGGAGGCTGAGGCTCTAGACCAGCCTGGGCAACTGGGCTGGGGTTGTGGCTAAACTCTTACCTGTGGCCCTAGGTTTCAAACCTAGCACAGGGAAAAGCAGAGGACAGGGCTACTGTGCTAGTAGGTTTAGGGCTGTTGGTGGGTAGGATTTAAGGTGGGTGGGGCAAAGCCTGCTAATAACCGCCTCTCCCGCTCCCTTGGGGGTGTGGCCTGAAGGGAGGCAGGGTCATGAGGGATGCCATGCTGAGGGGCCTTGAGGCTGTAGTTTCTTGGCGCAAAGCATCAGTGAGTTTGCGTTCCAACACAACAAAAAAAAAAAAGCAATGCGTTGCCCACATCATGCCATTTAATTCTAATAGTATTTCTATAACAAATACTTTTATTTTTATTTCTGTGAGGCTGGCATGCAGCTCCACACTTCATGTATGCTAGGCAGGCTCTCTACTACTGAGCTACACCCTGGCATAAGTACTTTTCCTTTCTGTAGTGCTAGGGGTGGATCTGAGGGAACCCAACCGCTTTATTGGAATTATTATTATTTTTTGGATGTTGAGACAAGACCTTACTAAGTTGCCCAGGCTAGTGTGTAATCCTCCAACACCCAAGTACCTGGCCAGGATCACAGGAGTGTACTAGGCTGCCCAATCCTAGGATACCGAGGAGACAGAGACCAGAGAGGCAAGGCTGCGTGCCCAAGTTTGTCAGGTTGGCTCTTCCACCATACATTCCCGAGACCCCTGCTATGGTCTTCTTGCCCTGCAGGTCATGCGGATGACTCTGAATACCATGACTTGGCGCCGGAGGGATATGGTGCGCTGGCTGGTGAGCTGTGCCACAGAGATCGGTGAGAGACCCAGAGGGCACAGGGGCAGCCAGCCTGCTCTCATCCTGGAGGGGCCACCCAAGGAAAAGCAGAGTGCCTGGCTGCAGCCTGCACTCATGGCCATTCAGGGAGGGGCTGTCAGGCAGGGGAGACAGAGCAATGCCCTTCAGGCAATTGCAACTTGGGGAAATGAAAGGGGCTGCACCTGCTGGCCCGTACTCAGTCCTGCTGGCCCTTGTTTCTTTGAAACGGCCACAAAAGTTAGCTAGGTGTGGTATCACATCTGGTAAGCTGAGGAAGGAGGATCCTAAGTTCAGGCACAGACTAGGTAATTTATCAAGAAATTCTCTTAAACCTTAAAAAAAGAGAGAAAATGGAGGCTGACAATGTAGCACATTTTGAAGCTGTTCAATCCCCAGTACCCCCCAAAGAAGTTTCATAGATAAGAGTGTTTCCAGAGCCCTGGCTATTATGGGGTGTGGGGAACACCATGATGTCTCTGTAGATCGTGCCTTCTCCCCTGAATCCTTGTCCTGCACTGTCCCCTCCCAGGCCCCCAGGCACTGATAAACATCATGCAGAACTGGTATTCCCTGTTCACACCAGTGGAGGCGGCCACCATTGTGGCAGTGACAGGCACCACGCATGCCACACTGCTGCGGTTGCAACTGGACACACTGCGGCGTGAGGAGCTCTGGACCTGTGCCCGCACGCTGGCCTTGCAGTGCGCCATGAAAGACCCTCAGAACTGCGCCCTGCCCGCCCTGACCCTGTGTGAGAAGAACCACGCGGCCTTCGAGGCTGCCTACCAGATCGTGCTGGACGCGGCAGCTGGCGGCCTGGGCCACGCACACCTCTTCACGGTGGCCCGCTACATGGAGCATCGCGGGCTGCCACTGCGTGCCTACAAGCTGGCCACACTGGCCCTGGCGCAGCTCAGCATCGCCTTCAACCAGGACAGCCACCCAGCCGTGAATGATGTGCTGTGGGCCTGCTCCCTCAGCCACTCGCTGGGCCGCCATGAGCTCTCCGGTATCGTCCCTCTCATCATCCGCAGCATCCACTGTGCTCCGATGCTGTCTGACATCCTGCGCCGTTGGACCCTCTCGGCACCAGGCCTTGGTCCTCTGGGGGCCCGGCGGGCCACCAAGCCATTGGGCACTGACCGGGCGCCACTGTGCCAGCTCTTAGATGCCGCCGTCGCTGCCTACATCACCACCAGCCACTCGCGCCTCACACACATCAGCCCACGCCACTATGGTGACTTCATTGAGTTCCTGGGCAAGGCCCATGAGACCTTCCTACTGGCACCAGACGGGCATCTACAGTTCTCCCAGTTCTTGGAGAATATCAAACAGACCTACAAGGGCAAGAAAAAGCTGATGCTATTGGTGCGGGAGCGTTTTGGCTGAGACAGTGGTGGCCAGGGGCACTGGAATCCCCAGTCCTTACCTCCCTATCCCCCTCAGCACTGTGCTGCAGGCCAAATCAGTATTAAGTCAGGGAAGTGGATGGGAGGTATGTGCCTGGGATTGTGTGAACAAGTGTGCAAGACAGGAGCAGAAGCCATACCGCCTTTCTGACACCTGGAAGAGGTGTGTGCTTGGGTGGATCACATGACCACCCCCACCCTGGCCTTGGGCACCCCAGAGGCAATAGATAAGCACCCCTGCCCCTACTCCAGAAGAGAACCTGTCTGGAACCTGCCCTGGGGTGATGTAGCATGGGTTCCTGGCTCCCACCTGCATGGCCAGGGGCTTTATTCAAGGGCAGCTGGATTGCCTTCCTTGCCCCACTGCCCAGGGGCCTCCATTCCATTGCTCTGAACTGCCTCCCGGGCTGCCCCACCCCCACAAAGAATTTCGCAGGGTCTCAGGCCTTAGCTGCATACCTCAGCCCCTTGTCCAGCAGGGACCCCTTGGGCCCCAGGGTCCCTGGGGAGGCTGGGTCTGGGGTCCTCCACCCACTCACAAGGCACTGGACAGACAACTCAGGAACCAGGCAATGCCCCCTGCCCGTTGAGTGTTTCAGGATCTGGGCAGAAGAGAGCCAGGAGACCCCATGTGGGAGAAGGGCTCCAGGTCCCCTGCCTCAGGCTGGCTCCATCTCTTCCTCTGTCCCTGGCTTTATCCCTTCATCTTATGTTTCATATTTCTTTCCAGTCAGCCTCCCTTTAAGTCCCAGCCAGGGCTCTCTGGCCACCTTGCTCTGCCCCTACCCACCCCTCTGCCTCCTCTTGTATAATAAGGAAGAAGATGGCGTCATTTTGTACCTTTTTTTTTTCTATTTATTGAACCCTATATTGTATTTACTTTTTTTTTATTGAAACACAGCTTTTTAACTTTATTTTGGGACTGAGGTGAGTCTCCTCCCACGCTGGGGCCAGAGCCTCCCCTGTTCTCTTAACAAAAACAAAGATCTGCAGTCTTGTTCTGATCATAGCTTCAAGTGAAAGGTGTGCCCTCACTGTCTTCACCAAGGACAAAAGTTTAAGGCAAAACTATCAAGCAGCTGGTTCTTGATTTTGTGAGGTGCATTCCCCCACAGTTGCAAGGACCTTGGGAATGTGCTCCGGGAGTGGCCACTAGAGGGGGCCCCAGACAGGTCATGCAAGCCCAGCTGAAGAGGGGGGCACGGGTGGGCAGGCAGGTGCTGGGCGGGGTGCAGCGCTCATCGCTGGCAGGCCGGGCTCTGGCACGCATGCGGGGTGGGCGTGACGGGGCGGTTACTCGGCCAAGGAATGGAGCGAGGCAGCCCTTGTCTTCCTTCCTGGACTTCTGCGCTGTGAGGGCGCGCACAGTGGGCTGAGAGTCGCTCAGGGTCAGGGCAGGCGAGGACGGCTGCGCTGATCGAGCCGGCTGGCCGCTGGAGGGCGTCGTGGCAGCCCGCAAGCTGAGGGCGGGATTCTGGTTGCGCTGGGTACGGCGATTGGCTCCGGGCGCCACGCTGGGCTCGAGGGGCCCAATCGGAAGCGACCCTGACTCCCACCGCCATCCCCCTTTCGCGCAGGTACTGCGGAGGATCGAACCCGCCTGTGCACTCCCCGAGCCAGGGCTGGGTTGGGGCCATGACCCGCTCCTTGCCATCTGCGGCTCGTGGGTCCGGGGCGCCCTGACTGCGCCTGGGTGTGCCCCCCTTTGAGCCTGGAATCTCGCCCACCTCACATATACACATCGACGAAAGTACCTTTGTAGCCAGGGTGGTGGTGACGCCTGTCATTCCAGGACTCCGAAGCCTGAGGCCAGGAGTCTTGAGGCCAGCCTGAGTTCCAAGATCCTGTCTCAAAGTTGCCTTCTAGCATTTTCAGCAGACACCCCCAGCTCTCTTCCCCACAAGCCGAAGTGCCACTTGGTTTCCAAATGTAACCCTCAGGCCCAACCCCCTACACCAGGCTCCATTCCCTCTTCGGCTCGAGCCTCATTCATGGTAACCCTCACTTTTGTTCCATCCAGAATAACGACACCCTGGACATCCCTCAAAGTCACATCGCCAAGCTCTGGGGTCCCGTTCATCCACAAGAAGACATGTCTGGCTTTTCCTGCCTTCTTCAGCCCAGAGGTGAAGTCCAAAGCCCAGGGCACCAGAATGCAAAGGCCAAACTTGTAGCCAGCCTGAGAAGCCTGGTGGTGAGTGCTGGCCCAGTGTGCACAAAGCTCAGAGTTCCGCCCCCACCATGGCAAAGTAAAAACAACAACAAACAAAAAGCTGAAACTGTAAAGATGGAGACAGCAGTGAATCAACACCAGCAGAGCCCCAGGGGTGAAACAGACATTTATTTCACTATGATGCAGGGGCGGGGCATAATATAGACACTGCCCTCTCTCTACCTTAAGCTCCCCTGGGTGACACTGGGCCATTCCCAAACAGCTCTCCCCCCATCTGACTCGGGGTCAGGTACAGACCTCTTCCAAGCCCAGCACTACAGTGGACAGGATAGGCTGATCCCAGCCCCAGGATGGGGGAGACCTGCTTGTCTCTTCCTGCCCCATGTGCCATTAAGAAGCCAAGAGACCAGGCATACTTGGCCACATCAGGTCAGCTGGTTCCGGAAGCTGGGAGTTGGCACTTAACGGACAGGGGGCCTAAGGCAGCTTCCTCTTGCATAACTGGCGGCTGGGAAGGTGCAGCACCCCTGCCAGGCTTGGGAGAGGAGGGGCTGAGCCGAGTAAGGTAGCACACGCCTGTCATGCCAGCACTCAGGAAGCTGAGCAGGACTGCTAGGCTACACTGTAGGTTCAAGGCCAGCCTGGACTACATAGGGAGAGCCTGTCTCACAAAACAAAAAGGGAGGGGTTGATGTGCCAGGCCCAGAAGAGCACAGCTGGCTTTCCCTCTTCAAGAAGGCCCACCTGCCTACCCACCCGCTTGTCTGTCTGCCTTGGGAACACCACCCAGCCTGTGCAAGGAATGTCCATATCAGGAAAACGGGGCCTTCTTTATGTGCAAGCCAGGGAAGGGAGGTGGCCTGCAGCAGCTACCTAGACCTAGGGAGGGCATCCATTGGGCCCTTCCATATTCCCGTACTTGAGACATGTCTGGATCTATCTGATCTTCATGTTGGGATGGCCGGGCTGCGGGCTCCAGGGGGCTTGACCCCTGTTCCTGCTGAACTGAGCCAGTCTGCACAAATCAACTGTGTTTCAGCTCAGTAGGCACAGGAGGCAGAGCCCAGGGAGCCCTGCAGCAGCAGAGGTGGGTGCGGTGGAGGCAGGGCCTGGGGGACGGAACTTAGCCACTGTGAACACGACTTGGTGCGGACCCTGCTCACAAGCGGCTAAGCCCTGCTCCTCAGGCCTGGCGGCGGTGGTGATGGCAGAGGTGGTGGTGTGGATGGTGGAGGTAGCGATGGGCCATCTGCCACCTCATCCCCAGGTGTACTTAGACATCCTCAGTGGCAGTGGTGGCCTGGAGGCAGAGCTCAGGGTCGGTTGGAAATCCCTGGCAATGTGATTTGTGACAGACAGCAAATCCCATCCCCAGGAACCCCAGCTGGCCGAGGCACAGGGGTGGGGGGCCCTGGGTGGGGCCAGAGGCTGGCACCTGGAGGGGAGAAAGAACAAAGGAGGTGATGTGATTTGGAGGTACCACCCTCTTGGAGTCCCCACCTGTGTCACCCCTCAACTCCTGGCCCCTAGCAGGAACCTAGGTCCCAGCATGAGGTGTAGCCAGATGCCCATTGTACCCTTCCAGGCCAGGTGGCTGCAGGAGCTCCAGGGCCAGCTCCAGCCCACGCACCACTCCCCCGTCTCCCACCCCAAGCCCAGGCAGCCAAATGGGGCCACATGAGGAGAGAGGAAGCTGAGGAGGGCGGGCAGGCGGGTAAGGAAGTGATCTCACCCCAGCTGGCGCCACTTCCTAGAAGCCTGAAGGGCAGGAGGAAGCCTCTGGGCCTCCCCCCTGTGGCCCTGTCTCCTCAGCAGCCAGGCCCCAGCCCGCACTCCTCCAAGGTGAGTGCAGGGACCAGCACCCCGACTGCCCAGGGCATCCAGCACAGGACCCAGCCTGGCAGATTCTGGCCCTCTCACCCAAACGCCCCACCCGAAGTCAAAACTGAAATGCAGCTTCCCAGGTCCCTGGAGGCCTCTGTATTCCCATCTGTAAGACAGGAGTGAGAACTGCTACCAAGTAGTCCAAGGAGCTTTTACCAAGAAGAGGTCTGGGAGCCAGGGAGATAGCTCAGTAGAATAAGTGCTTGACTGGCAAGTGCAAGGGCCTAAATTCAATCCCCGGTTCCACACCCCACACACACACAAAAAAAAGAAGAGGTCTGTCATTCTGCTGGCACTAGCACTAGGGGTGGGCCACTGAATTTATAAGGCTGTTGCAAATGACATTTTTTTTTTCTTTTTTGAGACAGGGTCTTGAGCTCACTATGTTTCCCAGGATGGCCTTGAACTCTGCTGTGATCCTTTTACCTCAGCCTCCCAAGTACTGGGATTTTAGGTGTGCATCACCACTCCTGGCTGTAAATTCAGAATTTCCCAGGGCTGAGGTGCAGTCCAGTGCTAAAGCATGTGCTTAGCATGTTTAAGGTCCTGGGATCTATCCTCAGCACCACCACCACCAAAAAATAAAGGCGTAAGAAGATTTCACAATATTTGCCACAAAACATTAAATCAGGATCAGGTCTTCCCAAAGAGGAGTCTTCCAAGGCCACCTTCCCCACAACCCAAACCAGAGCAGCCCAGTTTTAGAGCCAGTCAGCTGAATCTGAAACCCCATTCCCAGATTCCTAGCCAGGCGGCTCTAGGCACGTCACTCAAGCCCTCTATCCCCTGCAAAACAGTGATACCAGTTATCTACTCTGTAAGTGGCTGGCAGTGATGATCCTGTGAGTAATGTGTGTCATCAGGACAGTGTGACACTGTCATTGCTGTCGCACAGCACAAAGAGGCCAGAAAACGAAAACAAGGATCTCGTGCAGGCGGGACCCTAATGTCCAGATCCTGGGTCACTGGCCACTGGAAAGTGGGCAGCGAGAGATGTGCCATGCCTCCTCAACACACACTCTCAGGCCACAGTCTTTCCCACACCCACGGGACCCCAGCCGTGTCCCTTCAGGGTCTGGGGGTGTCAATTAGGTGCAGCCCCAGCCCCACAGAGCAGATAGCCACCCTGAGCCACCTCCGGAAGTGAGACAGCATATTCATGTCCCAGGGACGAGAACGGGAAGGGCGGCCATTTGGCCAGGCCTGTTTCCTGTGGGGTTTCCCCTGCACAGAGCCCAGGGCTGGGCCAAGGCCACTCCCCATCCCCACAGGCACAAAAGGTCTGGTCCCGCGTGGAGAGGCACCAGGTGGCCCAGGACTGGACCTCTTTACCAATCCTGGACTCCCCCTCAGGTGCCCCAAGTGCCCAACTCGGGGCAGCTGCACGGATGGAGGAGAGGGGCCCCTGTGCTAGGGCCCCGGAGTGGTCCCCAGCCTGGATGGGTCACCCATGTGCACAGGAACGCAGACAGCAGCTACGCACCAGACACACACAGGCCCCAGGAATGCATCAGGGACGGCTTCCGCTGGGACTCCACCGCCGCAGCCCACAGCCTGATCCCCAAATACTTTCCACCCTCACAGAGCAGCTGGGATCGGAAAATACCAAGGACTGCTGGCCCCGCCCTGCCTGCCGCCGCCGCCGCCGCCCAGCCTGTCACTAGCGCTTTGCCTAATGGGCCAGACTCTTAACAGAAGCTCCGTGGGCCGGCCCCAAGCCAGCGGACAACAGGGGCTTCCAGGCCAGCTCTGCCTGACCACCAATCTCCTCACCCCCACCCCCACCTGCAGGGACAACAACAATCCCCAGAGGTTGAACAATCCCAGGGGTTGGCAACCTGACAGGGGAGGGGAAAGGGCACTTGCAAGTGGGGGGCTCTGTGGCCCACACAGGGCTGACGCTGGGGGTAGGCTCAGGATGGGTAAGAGCGAAGTCATTTGTTATAAGGAAGATAAAAGGTGTAGCTACTCCACATTGAGCTACTCACATAGCCCCCAGGGGTACCCCAATATCCACCCAGGAAGCCCTTCCCTGCGGGATATACCCCACCATCATGTACCCACCTCTACTGCTGCTCGGTTGATTTCCAAGCCCTGGCCTGGAGTTATCCTAGAAGGCAATAAGTGGATTCTATTTTTTTTTTGGGGGGGGGGTTGAGCCCTGGGCCTCCACACTGAGCTGCATCTCCATTTATTTTGAGACATCTCACTAATTGCCCATGCTGACCTAAAACTTGTGATCCTTTTGTCTACGGGGGAGCATCACCATGTCCAGCTGTAACTGGTTTCTAATGGCCTCCGTCCCCTCTTCATGACACCTCAACAATTCAGACCCATGGCTCAGGGTCTCTGGGCTCCCCACCGCACTTTTGGAGAGTCAGTGCCCACAGTCCTAGGTGGTGGGGCTTAGCATTTCAGAAGCCACTCTGCTGCCCCTCACCACCATATGCCATATCCCGGACCACCCAGCCCCAGCCAGAGCGCAGTGACCACACCCAGGGTGGCGCCAGCCCCAGCACCCCGGGGCAAGGCGCCACTGGAGTGTGACTCAGACATGCCCAGCATGGCGCATCCTGCTCTACCCGAGAATTCCCACACACCCACACCCATGACCCTCTCACACATCCCTAGTGAGGTCCTGAAGACTGAAGCTCCACCCAAGACACCTTGGGGTGCAGAGTGGCCCCTAAAGATCGTAGAGCACAGGGCCTAGGCAGGAGGGCACAGGGCACCCTGTTTTCCTCTAACACCAAATGCTCCCCAGCTCCACACACATAGAATGGAGGCCAGGGTGATTCCCAGCCAGACCTGTGGGTCTCACACATGGCCTGCCTGCTCCTGGCGTAAAGGAGTCCCAAAGTAGAGCCTGGGGTGGTACCATATACCTCTAATCCCAGTGCTCAGGAGACAGGCAGGAGGATCTCTACAAGTTTGAGTCCAGCCCACATTGTACAGTGAGTTCAAGGCGAGCACAGAATACATGTAAAACCTGTCACAAACCTCTATCCCCTAAAAATAAAAATGATAAAGTCCCAAAGAGGGGATTGGAGGATGTTTTCCTAAGACCATTCAGGGTTCCCAATAGTGTCATCATGCCTGAGGTGCAGGGCAGACTTCAAAAAACTGAAGATGATAAAGCCCCACGTGGATGCCTGGCAGCAGGCAGGTGGCCCCACGGTCTGCACAGGGCCTGTCTCCCCAGGAATGCAGATGCACAGCGCCTGTTCCACAGCTGCAGCCCACACACGACATCTGGGCCCCACTTGCAATCAGACAAGGCGTAGGCATTGATGTGGGGTCCAAGAACCCCTGAATGTGCATCTCTGTTCATTCCCCTATAAGAAAGAATCTTCAGATGCAGAAGCTGGGCCAGCACAGACAGGCCCGACCCCTGGACACGCCCTGTCACGCATGGACTCTGCGTGCCAGCCTTAGGCCCAGCCAACAGCTATTTTAGGTCCCCTCTAGGCCCATGGGCAAGACCTGCTGCCAGCTGAGGTCTTGAGGGACCTCCCAGAGGGTACCCTGCAAGCACAGAGAGCAGTAGGCCCCCTCCAGGATGCCGGGACAAACTGGCACCAAGCCCCAGGGCGCGTGCCTTCCCAGGACGCCGGTGCAGGAACACATGTGCCCAGGCTGGCCCAGCAGGGCGTGTGGGCGAGCGGACAGGGTGTGTCCCACAACACCTCACCCCTGAGCTGGGCACCTGTTGGGCACTGCCTTCCAACTTGGGCTGGCACAGACAAGACTGCCAAGGACACGAGACCACCCTGTCACAAGAGGGCAGCAGGTTGGGGCCGGGAAGGAGATGGGGACAGCCAGCCAAGGGCAGCTCCCAGGCACTCAGGAGGCCCTGGGCCTGGGCCCCAACCTAGCCAGGCAGGAAGGTCAAGGCTGGGGCTTGGGGGCACCAAAGCAAAGCTGGAAGCAGAGACAGGCATAGAGAAGTTGAGGTTCAACCCAGGCACCTCACCTTCCTCCTGCAGTGTAAGGGAAGAGGGTCCCCAGGGCTGACAGGGTTGGGAGTCAGCCGTGCAGCGGACCCCCTAAACCTGGCCCATTCCTACCAGCGTTGCACCAGCCCCTCTCAAAGAGGACAGGCATATCCAGGATAGAACTCAGCTGCTCCAGGGCCCACCAGACCCTCCCCACAGGAAACTGTCCCTCCACTCGTCAATAACTTGAAAATGACACCAACCCCCCTTACATCCAGAAACCTCACCGAATCCCTTCCCCATGCTTCCAGCCCAAAGTCCAGATAGGGGACTCATGGGACCCCAGTGTATATCGGCCCCCAAACTCAAGCCCAACTCCAAGGCAGGAACAGACCCTACCTCTCTGGGTTCCCAACAAGTCCCAATGGGTCTCTTGGAGTGGGCCAGGGGGTTTCACGGCCGGGCCGCCCTTCCCCCATCCACAGGGAGCACCCCAGTACTCTGTCGCCGGTACCCCAAGGGCCCCGTTCTTGGCTTCTTCCCAAGTCCCCGTCGCGCCGACCTCGTCGGAAAGAGTTGGGGACCTCCCAGGCGTACCCCTACTCCGCCCGTGAGGCCGGCTCATAAAAGTTGCCGCCTCTTCCGCGCGCAGGCCCCCGGGTTCCCTGGTTCCCCCTCGAGTTTGCGCCCGACTTACCAGGGAGAGGAGAAGCTAGGAGGACACCGAGACGCACGCGGCGGGCGCCCCACTGCTGCCGGCCGCAAGGCCCCGTGCTTTAAAACCTCGCGGCGCCAGGGGGCGGGGCAGGGCGGGGCGTCACCGGGTGCACACCCACACCCCCGCCCCTAGCTCAGCCCGCACCCCCAGTTTAGGCCCAACTTCTTCCTCGTCCCGATCCAGCTCCGCGATCCGCGTGGGCCTGGTGTCCCGGGCTGCTCACACGCGGCGCGCCGCTTCGGGAAGTCCCTCCTCTTATCCTGCCCAGCCCTCGCCTGCTCTCCTGGAGGAGCCTTTTTGCCTCCGGGCCAGGGTCGCTGGGCCCACGGGCTCTGCCCTGTGCAGGCTTAGTGCCACCCACCCATCCACCCAGGAGCTTCAGGAAACACCCCTAGTGCTCTGCACCCCTGGGGAGAACAGCCCTGGGCTCTTCCTTCCTTCCCTGTATGGCTACCTCTGCCTCCTCATCCTCTAGCCTCTTCTCCACGAGGAACACGGAGCCATTGTTCCCAGGACGAGGCCCTGCCTCGGGGCCTGGCCCTGTGCCCAGGTGGGGGGCCAGGAACAGGACTCCACAGAGCAGCGGCAGGCAGGCGGGGTACCCTCTCTGCCGGCAGCTCCTTGGGCCTGCAATGCTGCCACTCCACCCTCCCGAAGAGAAAAGGAGGCTGGCCTGCTGGGCCACCAACCCAGCCACCATTGTCCCACCTGGAATCTTCGGATCCGAGGTGGGAAGAGGTCCCAACCCAGCCCCTGAATTTCCCAAATGCTGTCCTGGGCACCCACCTCCAGCAACCAGGGTTCCCCCCATTTCCCAAAGATGCTGGGGAAGGGGTGGCCCAGCAGCAAGCCTGGGCAGGGAACCTGGACTGGAGGGACAGGTTGGACACCTCTGTGTCACCTCACTTCCCAGAATTCCTCCAGTGTCCCCCTTTTGTCCCTCTCTCCTATGTGGGGTCTCTGCAAAAGCCACACCCAGCTGCTACTGTGGGGCCCTGGCCAGGGGCTCCCCAGCTTCCTTCTCATGCAATCATAGAGAGAGGCTGGGGCTGGCCCAGCTGCAGGATTGAGCAGGTTGGGGCAGAGCCTCCCGCCGCCCATGGGGCCCCTGGGAGGAGGCTTTGGGGTGGCACAGAATTCCCCAGCTCAGGGCAGGGCCGGAAGGTGGGAATGTGGCCTGAGGATGGAGTTTCCGGGGAGGGTCTGAGGTCTTCCTCAGGTATTCCTACGCAGGAATACACAAGAATACACACAGAGAGTGATTCATTTTTTAGATTTTTTTTGGAGGGTAGAGTCTCGCTGTGTAGTTCAGGCTGGCCTTGAGCTCACTGTGTAGCCCAGGCTGACATCAAACTCATGGCAATCCTGCTTCCACCTCCTGTGTGCTGGGATGACAGGTGTGCACCACAGCACCTCACTGAAAGGGGCTAAGTTATAAGTGACATACATCCTGTGGGCTCCCAGAGCCCCCAGCCCTCTTTCTATGTGCCCTCCTATATGGCCCACAAGGCCCCAGGCTGCAGCTCTCCAAGGACCACAGCCACCCTGATCAGAGCTTGCTAAAGTGGCCTATTGATTTTTGTGTCCTATCAGGAAAGGGGGAGGGGCCAGAGGGAGGCCAGGTCAAGTAGTACAGATCATGCACACGCATGCCTGTTTGTTGATTCTCCTGAATGAGGTCTGCTGAGTTCCTGTTGTGTCCTATATGTGGTTCCAGGTACTGGGGACACATAGGGAAGAAGACAGAAAGAAAACTCTGAGGCTCACATCTGCAAGGCTAGGGGATGCACATGGTCAGCAGGTTCCTGGGTATAAGATGCATAGTGTGTTGGGAGCTAAGGATGGGGGTGGGAGGAATGGGGATGCCATTGGGTAAAACAAATGCAGCTGGGGAGGAGCAAATATCCAGCAGGTGCTCAGAACAGACAGTGCAAAGACCCTGAGGCACATGTACACACTTTGAGAAACCATGTAGAACTCACTTTGGTGGGGTCAGGAGACGGATGTGGAATGGTGGAAAATTGAAGTTTCTACTCTTGCCACACCAACCACCCTACCTGGATGTCTCTAGCCAAGTGCTTATACTTCTTTGAGCAACAGATACTTTAACTGTGACACAGCTTGGTTGCCTGTGCTCAGAAGGCTCCAAGACGTACCCTGGAGGCAGGTCAGCACACACACCAGGCAGACCAGGTGCATGGGGGACCAGGTAAGTGATCCTGCCAAGACGGCGGTTCCACAGGTCATCCCGGCTCACACGCAGGGCGCCTGCCGGGTCCCATGGCAACGCTGCACACAGAGACATCAAACAGGCCTGCCGAGGAAGTCCCACGTCACTGTGGTCAGGGTGGCCCCGCCCCGCCCAGCCCCTGGCTGGCGGCTGGCGTTGTCCCAGGCAGGGCCCCTGGTTCCCGTCGCCCTGGCGACTGACTGTGTTGTGGGCTGTACAGGATCCCCAAGTTCCTACCCCCACGCCAGGCACAGACGCTGCCCACATCCGGGGAAGGACATGGTGGTGGCCTGGGCTACTGTCACTAGCCTTTCTATCCAACTGCCACAAACTGGTGTCCCAAACCCTGCGAAAGACTTTGCTTCCTCCCTAGGGTTCAGAGGACTAAAGGGGGCATGGGGATCTAGGGGGACCGCCAGCCAGGCACCTCACATCTCTTCCCCCAAGGACCGGCCCCAGTGTCACCAGGGCCACAGAAACTGCTCCCAAGCTTGGCCCAGCCCCCACTCTCGGCCTGACTCACCCAGCACCGGTGACATCAAGGCCTGGCCGGCCACCCTGACCTGGCACCTCGCCGGAGCTTGGGCAGGGGCCGCCCCAAAAGTGTCCCATGGGCCTGCCCTCTGCGACTTGGGCTTGGCATCTGGAGGGTTAAGGAGGAGCCCTTCTGGGGGTCTCCCTTCTTCATCCCACCCCCCTTTTCCCGGGGATTTCGGGCCTCAACCCCTCTGACGTCACTGGGGGTTGTTATAGCAACCGGCCGAAGTTCCCAAATAAAATTACCGCGGGCGGGTTAAGTTTCCTAGGACGCAGCCGCCGGGTAAACAATGGCGGTGCAGGCGGGGCAGCTTGGGCCGTCTGTGTCCTTCACCCCCAACTTTGCGAGGACTCCAGGGTCCCCCAGGCTCACCCTTTCCACCCAGGACCCGAGAGCCCCAGAGCCCCGAGGGCGCGATCACACAAATGGAGATAACGGGGCCGACCTGAGTTGGGGACTGGACGAGGGGTCCCCTAAAGAGAGCAAAGGCGGACGCCAGCGCCTGGCCCGATCGCCCCGCCCCCTGGCCCAGCTGCCGCGGCTCCCAGCTACCCGGCTCCCACATCTGGCAGCCGCGCACTTCCTGTCGCCCGGCGGCCTGGAGCAGTGTAAAAATAACCCGTTCGCCCCACCACCACCACGGGCGTAGACAAGGAGCCTCTGCCGGACAGGGCCAGGGGAAAAGGAAGGGGTGCTTGGAGACCATGGCATCAAGACCTTACCAGAACCATTAGAGGGACAATGTCGTAGGGGCAATGTCATAGGGCCCTTCTCATTGCACCCCCGGGGAAGAGGGGCTGCAGTCCTGAATGCTGGCAAGCTAGGTTCCAATGCACTTAGCATTTGGACAAGTTACAAAAAGAAAAGCCTCCTGGCCTCAGTTTATCTATCTGTAAAATGGAAACAGTAAGTAGTACCCACTTCAAAGCCCATCTGTTCAGTTTGGGCTGTGCCTCAGCATTGAGCACCCTGAGCACTCGCTGAGGAGGGGCAAGCCCGTGGGCCCACCATTAGCACTTGCTAAAAATAGAAGCACTGGGCTTGTTCCTTCTTTACCCTTTCTCTGTTCCAGAGAATCCCTGAGAATCTCTCCAAGTACAGTTACCACATAAAAGCACACAAACCACGATGGCAGGACTCACACCTTTAATCCCAGCATTCGGAAGGCTGAGGCAGGAGGGTCACCTCAAGTCTGATTCCAGCCTGCGATACTTGGAGATATCTTATTATTGTATGCATGCGCACACACACACACAGAACCAGTTCCATTTTATTTCAGATACACCACAGCAAACAACAGATCTTGTTTAAAGTATAAATAAGTATGTCTGGTGTGATATTTGGAACACAGATAATTTTAAAAATGTTATTATTTATTTTTGTGGTACTGGGGATTAAACTCAGGACCTTGCACTTGCAAGGCAAATGCTTATTCTACTGAGCTATCTCATGGGCCCCCCAAAATATTTTTTTTATTAAAAAAGTTTATTTGTTTTGCATCTGAGGTATAAATTCATTGTTGTTAAATCAGCCAACCACATCCCCACTGTTCTGCATCCACTCGCAGCCAGGATGTCTGGGTCTGGCCTTGGCTCTGCCCGCTCTCCACAGGCTGAGACCCCCTCCCTTGCCCCCCTAGTCCCCATCTGCTCCTGCTTTTTCATCCCACCCTTTGCCATTCACCCACCCTCCTGAAAATCCTGCCCAAATTCTTTTTTCTTTTTTCAGATTCTTTTCCCCTGGTACCCGGATTCATCTCTAGCCTTTTAAAATTCAATTTTATTTTATTTTTCATTTTCAGAGAGGGTCTCACTAAATTTCCCAGGCTGGGCTCCTGAACTTGAGGAGAACCTCCTATTCCAGCTTTCCAAAATGTTGGGATGATAGCCACCGGCCATTGCACCTGACTCAGCCTTCTCCAGGAACCCTCCTGCCCCTGACCCATGCCCTCTGCCCAGTGACTGCTCAGGAACTCTGTGCATCTCTCACCTCCTGCGTTTGAGTGACTGATCCCATCCTTTGACTAAAATAACTTCTCGCGGCTGTTGCTGGAGGTCGACCTTCAATCCAGACCAGCAGGCTAAAGATGCACCTTATCAGTGAGCAGCGGCACCTCAGCGCCCAAACATTTCTTTTTTTCCTCATGTTTTGTTTTGGTTCTGGGTTCTGGGTTCTGGTTTTCTTTTTCTTTTTTACACGTCACTGTGTAACGCAGGCTGACCCGCAACTCACTATGTAGCCCACGCTGGTCTTACACTCGTAGGGATCTTCAGGGATCTTTGCGCTTCAGCCTCCCCCCACACCCTGCCTACATTTCTTAAACATTCCAGAAGCCGTTACTATAGGGCAGCGGATGCCAGGTGCGGGGGACCACTAGGGGGTGCTGGGACACGCCGAGACAGGTCCCGACCCCGGGGGACCCGTCTCCTATTCTTGAGCCACAAGAGTCAGGGAGGGTTTGGCGGGGCATCTGGAGGGACACGGCCTTCAGCCACCTGTGTCCAGAACCCCAAGGAGCCCCAGGGCCCCTAAAGTCCAGTGTGGGCTGAGCATGCGTGGCCTTCTGGGGGAGAGACCTTGGGTATCTCACTGCAGCCAGGAGAGGCAGGAGCCGTCAAGGGCTCTGGAGAGCACGAAATTCATGACAGATACGCAGGTACAAGAACAGGGTTTGAAACAGATTTGCTCATTAAATGTTAGCTACTTTGGGAATAAGTTAGGTTACACAGCCAAAAGGTAAAGGTAGGTCACCGTAAGCTTGACATCCCGTCCTCCAGACCCCCCTATTCCAGCCCCAGGCCGCACCTCAGATCCATCTAGGGACATGGCATTGATCTGATCCCCACATCTGGGGTCTCAGCCAGCCGTCAACCTGGCTGCAGGGCTCGAACCCGGGTCCCCAGCCTGTGCAAGGCTGTAGCCCAGCAACGCACTGTTTGTTGGCGGGGGCGGGGCGGCGGTGACTCAGCCCAAAGTGAGGCGGGCTGGAGGCCCGGGGCGCCCCACCCCCACCTTCCCCAGCCCAACCCAGCCCCACCGGGCGGGCGCAGGAAGCTGTGGGTAAGCCCGTTTTCTCTAAGTATCCCGGCACTCCCTTTTGGTCAGGGCTTCGAGCTCGTGTCTCAGTTTACCCAGTCATCTCCTACTGTTGCCTACAAGGGAGCTAGCATTAGGCCTCAGTACCACTTCAGGTCTTTTTGAACTCAGCCTTTCACGCTGAGCTATGTTTGTGACCCTGTTTTACTTTTATGTTTTGAGACAAGGTCTTGCTACGTCCATAACTTGCCAAGGCTGGATTCAAACTTGCGATTCTCCTGCTTCAGCCTCCCACAATACTAGAAGGATGACAGTCGAATGCTGTCTCACTGTTGCTCAAAGTCTGCAATCTCCTAGCCTCAGTTTCCCAATCTGTTAAAGGGAACGGCACAGAGACTGCAGGTAGTTAGAGGAAGAGGATGGGGAAGGACAGCGTGGGCAACCTCAGGTACAGGTCACTGCCCTGGAGTGGGGGGCACACGGTAGCCACAGAGGTCCCCGCGTGGAGGCTGAGGCAGGCAGCACCTGCTGCCCTGCGGGGCCTGCGTGAGTCATTGCCCAGCAATGAGCGTGAGTCACGGTGGGCCGGTCCCCGCTCCCAAAGCTCCACAAAGGCGCATTGAGCGGAGTCCCTCCCCCTCCCTCCTGCCAGCCGCTGGGGTGGGCCGGGCACGAGGCTCCTGGGGCTCCCCAGAGCCTGGCTTGGGCCTGCAGGCGCCAGCCTGTTTCCGCCACGTCTGTGAAAAGCAGCCCTCCACACCCCTGCATCCACGGGAGGGGGCTCCAGGGCGCCTGAGTCACTGGGGCACAGCTGGGGGTCACAGGCACTAGCGGGCAAACTGAGTCAGGCTATCCAGAGAAATTCCAGCAAGAGGTGTCAAGGAGAGCAGAGACAGGAAGGTAGAGAGCTGGGGGCTCCCTAGATTTGAGACCCCTCCGGCCCAGGCCTTCCCACTTCGGGTAAGTGGAGGAACAGAAGCCAGACAAAATCTAAGGAGCTCTCCAGAAGTTTCTTCTTCTTTTTTTTTTTTTTTTTTTTTTTTGCTGGAACCGGAGATTGAACTCAGGCCCTTGCACTTGCCAGGGAAGTACTTATTCCACTGAGCCACCTCCCCGGCCCCACTCTCCAGCAGTTTCTTTTTTTTTTTTGTCTTTTTGAGACAGGGTCTCACTATGCAGTTCAGGCTGGCCTCGAGCTCACTTTGTAGCTCAGGCTGGTCTCGAACTCACAACGATCCTGCTGCCTCAGCCTCCAGCAGTTTCTAATCGAGATGAATCTATGTCTTTACTTAATTTGCAAGACCAGAATCTTTTTACTGGGCCACATCAGAGCCCTATTTATTTATTTATTTATTTATTTATTTTCAGTCAGGGGTTGGCTGTGCCCAGGTGGGGCTCAAACTTGGAATCCTGCCTCAGCCTCTCAGAAAGCTGGGATTACAGGTGTGCACTACCATGCCCGCAGATTAGATTTTTATTAGTCCATGTTTTCAGTGTCTAATGATCACATACCGCCTGGGGAGTTAGTCCGTATGTGAGAGGCTTCTTGATTCTTTTTTCATTCCCCCCCCCTTGTTCCCTTCATTTGCAAAAGTTCTATCTCCACTATTTTCTTCTTAGTCATCCCTTTTCCTTTAACACCCCGCTGTCTCTCTCGGTCCCCTTTCCACTTGAAAAACATCGCTCTGCTTCCTACTATCTTTTATTTCAGGTATAAATACAGCAAACATGTAATACTGACCTTGTATGTCTGGTTTATTTTACACCAGGGTCTCTAGTTACTTCCATTTACCTATGAATACCTCAAATGTATCCTTCTTTATAACAGTATATTACTCCATTAAGATGACTTGTTTTAAAACAAAAGCTTTACTGAGATATAATTTACAAACTAAATGAGGAATCATGGTGCACACCTGTAATCCTAGCACCTGAGAGGCTGAGGCAAGAGGATTAATTACAGGGCCAGGGAGATAACTCAGTAGAATAAGTGCTTGCCTGGCAAGCTCCAGTTCCTGAATTCAATCACCAGTAACACACACAAAAAAAACTAAGTTTAAGTCTGGCCTGGGCTACATAATGAGACCCAAAACAACAAAATAAAACACAAACACAGTAACAACCGCAACCCAACATGCCCAGGGAAAGCAGGTGGAATTTATTTCACAAATAACTGAGGAATCTAGAAACCAGGAGGATGCAGCACCCTTAGGCTGAGGGGGAAGTACACCAAGGTGACGGATCCTACAGAGAGGGTGAGGACAACCACAGCTG